>OZ010596.1:36480220-36677720 GCA_963932145.1 Acanthosepion lycidas | reverse complement strand
ACATTCATAGATATATTAGGTTGGTGCAAAAATAATGATGTAATAATGTTGTTTTTTTGACGTTAAAAAATACGTCAAAAACGACATTATTAAGTCATTATTTTTGCACCAAACTAATATATATAAGTGCATATAAGAGTGCAATATCTGCAAAGTGTAATAAAGTAAAGTGCAGTCAAGTGAAGTATTCTTACACACACATACAAGATGCTATCCAGAAGTCTTGGAATTGGAACCTCACATATGAGCCAAATGTGTTACGATAATATTTTTTTATGATTACTCTTGGTGAAATTGATGTTAACATGCCCAAGGGTACTATTTTGAAGGTAACAAGGAAAAGTAGGTGTTTTTTACATGATTAAATTTCAATTTAAAGCTTTTAGGTAGCACTTTATATATTAGTGGATGCTGAAAAGTTCTCAACTCACCCAGTAAATTCTTCCTAATTCTCTTCCCCAAATCTGATGTGTAGTAACTTGTCTAGATTCTGGGAAATATATCTGAGGGAATGCTGAAAAATTCTAAAATTCTCATCTGAGTTAATTTTCCAAAATATGACAAAATGACATCATGTTTTTTGTTTAATTTTTCAGCTCTCTTTTTATATATATATATCTCTCTTCTGTTCATAAGTTATTTAATAGATACAATTTATTTAAGTAAATGCTCCGTGTTTTAATTAAACAGTATTAATTACATTTACTGGCCTGAATGTTTCAGAAATTTTGTAGAAAATATGCATTCTCCAACATTTGTCAAAGATCGTGGGCTTAAAAACATTCATTTGGATTTTGCTAACTAGACTTCTCTATAGCTAAGTGTTATAGCATGTCAGATCAAATGATGGTATTGTATAAGGACACAGATTCAGTTACTGTTGGAGAACACACATTTTCTCAATTTCTCAAACATTCAGGCCAGTAATCGTAATTAATACTGTTTAATTAAAAAATAGAGCATTTACTTAAATAGTATCTATTAAAATAACGTCTGAACAAAAAATATATTAATAATTGTCAAATTTAATCCATTTCATTTCATATATATATATATATATATATATATATATATATATATACACACACACACAGGGCAGGCATGTACTACTACCAACTGGAGAATGTTGAAGGTGTTAAACCTATTCAACTTTTTAACAAGAAAAATCTCAAGTTGATGTTAAGAATTGCTGCAAAACATTTGTCTAACACTAGCTGGCTTCACCCACTAGCTATCATTTCATAAAATGGGATATATTCACTACTTGAAATCTTTGAAACAAAAATTTAAATGAACATTTCATTCATAAATTGGCTTGTTATAGTTAAGGAAAGTTTTACAAATAGATGCCAACTTGTTGAAGACCAAGTAAAATGCAAATTTCAAACACTTTTCTGCACTAAATAAGATGATATTCCTAAACAGAACTATTTTTGATATGAAAATCAAAACAATTCTTGAACAGGAATGAGGGACAGTAAAAATTAATATGCAAATTAGCTAAACCTGAAGAGTGATATTGCCTAGAAGGAGATAATATATAATACAGATATTGTGTAAACTGCTCTCTCAAGTCGGTTTAGTTAGGACTTTTATGGAGACAATGAGGTATTATGGTGGATGTATTAAGAAAGGTAAGTAAGAATGCGTTGTTTTGGTGTAAGGAATATTGTTGTATGTTTGGGTCAGCATTTGTGGCTAGCTAAGTTTAATGTTAAAACAGAAAATGACCGTCCTTTTCTTCATTCCCCATTTTGGCCTTGTGCCACATTTCTGTACATGGCAGAATAAATATTGCTCTCTCGAGTTGGTTGTAGGGACTGCGCGCAATTTTTGTTCCTGCCCAGGTGTACATGCTTGGGTCCCCACCTTAAAAACTGACATTATGTCACAACTTGTCTTAGTGGAGAGACAGAGTAAATACCTAGTATGTAAATTGCTCTCTCGGGTAATTTGTAACACCCTATTTATCATCTCTCAGTTGTGTGTCTGTCTTTGGGCAGAGTGTGCTCAGGGGTGGCTCCTTCAAAGAACAGTCAGAACTGAAGAAAATTATACTGAGAGATGCCAGCCCTGGGGAACAACTGCTTGAGGCTGCACCCTCTCATTGCACTAGAGAGAGGGATCAGTGCTCGCATCCCTTTGAGTAGGACTATTATCTAAAATAAATTCAAAACCCCAATTTCAGACAGGTATTTGAGGGCTGATGATGATTGGCATTAAGTTGTGCCGGTCTGAAATAGACTATATCTGCATGAGGTTATTTTGGATTTTTGCTGTAACAAAAAAAAAAAAAAATATATGCTCTGTTATAATAAATACATTGAGCTCTCTGTGAATCAGTTTTAATATTTGATATTACTAATATCCACCAGGATTATATACTGTTGTATAAGAGTAAGTGTCGTTGCCAACACTGTGGTTTGAAACTAGATCACCAGTGAGAAACACAGGCAATTCCATTATTAAGTAATTCATGTGATCATAAAGGGAGTGAATAAATATGAAGTAGCATGTTGACTAACTGATCCCTATTTCTCCACTATCACTATACGGATAACTGTTCACTCTTCTTGTCCATCCACTATATGTTCACACTCTCTACTACTATACAGATTATGATGCTTTTCTGATCATTATACTATTTGGCAATTACTACTTGAACAAGTATTACTAGTGCAGATATTATTGGAAGGTGTTATTACTAGTTCTGGCGTGTACGAAGTCTCAAATATAATGAGTATTTTTGGAAGTGATAATGAGCTTTCCACTTGGAATAGCAAAAGTAACAAGCAAAGCCGTCCAACATCACAAAATATACCAATGAATATATTACCTGTACTATATATATATATATTTTAAAAAATTAATGGATTTATTTTTGACATTTATATTACTTCAAATGTTATTGTTATGGAAACTTCCTATTTGAAATAGATGCTCCATACTGTGACACTCTTCTCTTCAAAGGGGGATGCAGGTTCAATCTCTGCTAAAGGGCACATTTGCTTTATTAGGATTTTTTCAGTGTGCAAACCAATAGACATAATACAAATTATTTAATAAATAACAACTGGGCATCTATTTCAAATACAAAGTGTCCACTATAATAATGTTTAAATATATATGTCGGACTTGGTCCATTTTATTATATATATATATATATATTGATTAAGCTAATCCACATTGTTGCTTTTGTATAACATATTCCAGCTCCTAAAATGATCAATCTGACTTTGCACATGACCATAATGGAAATAAATGTCTGTGGATCCCCAAAATAGTACTTTCTCATTTCAACTTAGACTAGCAAATGAATATATCAGGCTTTTTTCTCTCATGTCATTAAACCTGTTCTGCTCAATTCCTTACATTAACTGCAGTTACTGACCAATCATTACCCATTCCTTTTTATTGATTCTGTTCATTTCAGATAGTGAAGTTTAAATTTGTATTCATGCATGAAAATAAACTGCTGCAGCCTATTTCTTATTCACATACTGGTCAATTTACATAAGATGACCTGAAGAAAATTAAATACTGCTAATTGAATTGTCATTTATTCCAGTCAATTACTCTCCCCCAAAATACCCGTAGAATTTAATTATTAGACATTCCATTGCAGTTTGAATTGTAGTCTGTCAAGCAAGTCATTTCTATTTAGATTCTTTATGTTCAGAAGGAAAGTTCTAGATTTTTCCTACAGAAAAGATATTGATAATCATATATATAAACAATAATAATAAAGACTTTATTTTGCCAAATATACAATCAACCAGGATGACAAGATATTCAAGGCAAGCAATTCTTGCAAATACAGAGCTTAACATCAAAAAATAGAGCAATGATAATTACTAATAATTAAAATAGAATTGTTCACTTATCTTTTTCCAATTTGTACTCCAAGTTCCATGGGAGTTTTCATCCAATCTTCAGTAAATATTTTTGTGAACTGAGTTTATCATTTGAAAATAAAATCACTTCATAAAATCTGCTCAGACCTGGATGAAAAATTTCATGGCAGTCAGATTGAAAAAGGTAAGTGAACTATTTTAATTATATATATATATATATATATATATATATATATATATATATATATATAGATAGATAGATAGAATTGAGAAGAGTTTGTACATATTACATATGACTAAAGAATTTAAGGTGAACCACTCAAATATGGTATGCATACTTACTGGACCTAAGAGAAGGTTTTAAGTTAAAAAAAAAATTTTGTTTTGTTTTTCAGAGCAAAATCTACCTCTTATGTGGAAATATTTTTCTTGGTAACAGATACTGTTTGTAACTGTTCAGCATAAGACTATAATTAGCTTCTGGGTACATTATTTGCATGCTTTGAAAAAGCAATTTCACTTAAAAGTTTTTCCATATAAATATATTTTCTATTTTCATAATATTTCTTCATTGGGAACTTACCAAAAATAAATGAAATCTGTTTTTTCTTTTATTATACTGAAAATTGTAAAATGATTTTAGAAGAAATGCTTCTTAGTTCTACATTTCATTTGTCTCATCTTGGTATAAGAATTTATATGGAGTAAATTGAAAGTATATAATGTTATACTTGTACTAATAATTTAATCAGTTCTACTAAGTACTAAGGAATTGTTTTATTGTCATAATAACCAGCAGCAACCAAATCTTTAACTCTTATCTGGTGTTGTGGATTTCAGCTAGTAAGCATATAGGCATTTCAGGTATAGTATATATAATTCTCAAAAGATTCTAGATGCAGCCAAGTAGTAAAAATGTGGCAAAACTACAGATATTGGTGATATGGCACCAGAAATCTGAAAATATAACAACCATACTCTGCCAGAAAGGTTTCACAAACTACTTGTCTGATATTGAAATCAAGACAAACTACCCCAGGACTTCTGGAATGCAGTTATCATAACCCTTCAAAAAAATAAAAAATAAATAAAAAAAAAAACATAAAATGTCAGGCTGATCAAATTACAAGGATATCACTCTGCTTTTGATTACAGAAAAAAATTGCATCCTGGATATGATGATAAACTACATCCAGCATCAAGGCCTCTGATCGGGAGGTTTTGGGGAGTGTGAAACCACCTCTTAACTACTGTCGTTCCCAGGTCCACTCTGACCAGGGCTGGTAGCACCTGTTATGGTCCTAACTATGGGCAAATGGTTACCCACCCCAAACTGGGGTCAAAACACTATGAAAGTCTAAAACTACCAGCCACACATTTTCATAGTAAAAAAAATTACCAGCAATACTTTTGCATAAAAACAAAAATAAAATAAAAAATTTTACCTGTAATACATTTTTGTAAAAAAAAAATTACTAATGCTACCAAGTAAATTAAATTTCAACATGAAATGACCCTTAAGGCATTGATAGGCTGCTAAAAAAAAACAAGCAGGAAAAATCCTCTTGAAAATACCACTAAACAAGTTGATAAACATTTCTTTAAGAGCCAATATGCCTCCAGAATTGCTGGGACCCATCTGATATGGTCTTTACAAAAAGACACGAGAAATGCTACAAACAAAAGGTTGTACATCACCTTTGTTGACTAGACAAATAAGTTTAATGCAGTCAAGCCTCTGGATTATCTTGAAAAAACTTGGTTGCCTACCAAAATTTCTCAACGTGATCACCCAACTCCATGAAGTGCAGCTTGTGCAAGTCAGTTATGGCAGTGACTTCTTCAAACCCTACCCAATTGCAAACAGCATCCAGCCAGGATTTGTATTGATCACAACATTTTCTTTTTTTTTTACTATAAATTTAAAGGCGTCTTTTAAATACTTTGGCTCCAAAATCAATTTTAAACAACGATAGTTCTGACAACTGAAGAACATATAGAAATTTCCAACCATAGAACTGAATTTAAAACTCTCTGACTCCCTCTTTCTATTTGTATATTCTGCAATAGTGTGGAATTTAAAATTTTTAAACAGTAACTAAATAGTTGGTGAAGATGCTGAAGTTATTTCAAACCACCTGTTACAGATATGCTGGGTTCTAAAACAACCAACTATCAGAAACAAGAACAACCATTAGTTAACAATTTTTATGCATGACTATAAGCCTTAGGACACTGGTTAAGGGAAACCAACAACTTTGTATCAAGATTTGTTCTCTACCAACCTGAACATAGCAAAAACAAGAGAGGATGTCCAAGAATGATCTATGTCAAAAAACACAGAGAACATCACACAGAAAAAAGCTGTGGAGCTGTATATTAGACAGAGAAAAATAGAGAAGCAGCATGGTCAGGCTGTATTGACCTGCATACTTTCAATTTAAGAAATAAAAATTTGAAGAAGGCTACAGAAGAGATGGAATACAGACTGATCATATATATTTGCATATGCAAAAATGACCTGTTATATCTCATGGCTCAAACTAAATCCTTGGTGCTGCTGGTCAGAGGAACCCTGTTCATATATAATGCTATTCTGGTCACTCACTCAGAAGTATCTCATCTACAAGTAATTTTTTTACATCTGACTTCTATACTGAAGAGCAGTATAGAAGTCAGATGTAACAAAATTTCTTCATCAATTTGTATTAAATCTAATCTCTCACTCACTTTTCCTCTTCATAGATGGGGCAAGCTTGAATCAATTATCAATTACCTCAGCAGGGTCATAGCCATTGATAACAAAAATTAGACAGAAAAATTGGTAACAAACTGACTAATTAAGCCTCTGGTAAACTACATAAATGTATCTGGGGCAAAAAAAAAAAATCACAAAAAACTACAATCTACAAAGATACTGTATTACTCTGCATTCTACATGGTGCCAATTCCTGGACTGTGTACCAGTGCCACCTATACCCACTGAAGCACTTCTATCAGCATTGTTTCCAGATTACTTTAAAATAGTAAAATTAGTAAAATATTAAATATAGTAAAACAGATAGTAAAATTCAGAGTTCAGCCAGGGCCACATGTTGAAGCCATGTTTCAAAAACCAAACTGCACAAGGAAGACAACTGTTTCCCCAAAACTCTTTTATTTGGAGAGATAGTCTCTGAACAACACTGCCCCACTGAAGAGAAACAAAGGCTTCCTGAAAATGATTCATCTCCTATGGATTCAACCACCATCAGTGGGGAATAAAGGCAGCCAATAAGGTGACATGGAGACACAGGATCTTATAGTTTGACTGAAGGAGATTGCCCAATAGGTAATTCCCCCAATGTCAAACTGCAGAAAATGCAGAAGAAAAGAGACAGTGTGAAGTTGAGTTCCTTAATAGGTAAAAAGATTATGTTGAAAAATAAATTTTAATTGTGTAAAATAAATATCTTTTTCATCATTAAGCTATATACTTGATACCAAATCTATATTGTATATACTTCTGTCTATATTTCTGAGATGCGGTATTGTATCTATTTACATTGTTCAGACTGTTGTCCTGATCTTTGTTGTCATATTCATGATGTTTCAGCCATTGTATGCTCTGGCCTTCTTCAGGTGATATACATTAGAATTTTGAACCAACTCTTTATTTAGTCCACTGGGGTAGATTGTTCTAGTTCCACGTTCCATGCCTTTTCTGGATATCTCATTTTTAGTTATTTCCCTTTAGTAACCTTTAGTATAACCTGAAGAAGGCTGAAGTGTACCACAGCTGAAACATTTTGAATATGATAACAAAGATGAGGATAACAGTCCGAACAATGTAAATAGTACAAATATTGTATATACTGTTTAAAAACAGAAAGATAAAACGGAATGTCTTCTCAAACATGCGTACCTGCTGCGTTTATAGTAATAAGAAATAATGTCAGATTAAAAAGAAAATCTATTAATTGCTTAAATTAATTTTATCACTTTGAACGTTATTTTTAGCAGATACTTGTATTTGAGTAGATGCTCTGTTTATTTATTAAACAGTATATTTATTAAACAGTATATTTATTTATTTTCATGTCACAGCCTAAATTTGACAAATTTTATTAAAGAAAAATATGTGCTCTACAGCTGGATACAAACCTGCATCCCCTTGGGCAGAGGGAACCAATGTTAGGTGCTACATGCTCTAGACCAAGCAAGCTATGAAGAAAAGTGCCTTTAAGCAAAATTCTTCTTGTCAGACTCTTGAAATTTTCATATCTGCTCAATTTCATCTCCAAACATAAAGCAATTTTCTAAATTTTTTTTTTATTTTATTTTCTGTTCAAAAATATAAGTTAGCAGATATAGGCAGGACAAAATCCCAATGAAATGTGTATATTTCTTAAAAAGGATAATGGAACATTGCTTTGCTGTAAGGACCTCCCTAACTGAAATAGTAAAGGCACACTTAGCTTAAAGGTGGTTTCTCAGATAAAAGTAATGCAGGTTTGATCTCTGCTAAGAGGTATATTTTCTTTAATAAGACTTTCAATAATCTAGGCTAGTAGATGTTAATTTCACTGTTTAAAAAAACAGAGATTTCTACTCAGACATGTGTACTCACTAAAATAATGTTTTATATATATATATATATATATATATATATATATATATGTATATATTGTTTTTTTTTTTAAATATATAATCATTGCAATACTGAAATTCCCATGTTTCAAAGCTGAAACTTCAATTTAAATTCAATCATAAACTTAAAATACAAAGTTCCATTCTAATATCAAGTGATGCTAAGAATAACTTTTTAGAAATTGATTCACTTAATTTATAAGTCCAGACAAATTTGATATTTTGAGATGTTGGGGTTAAGGAAAATTCCATCACTTTTATTTTAGGGGTGTTAAGATTTAACTTATTTAGAAAACTCATATATCTAATGTATTGTAGCTGTCAAGCCAGTAAAGTCAAGGTGAGGGCTGGGGGTATCTGTCTTTGCAATGATTATATATTTTAAAAAAAAACAAACAAAACAATATTATGCTCTACTGTTGTATCGAGCACAGTTTTTAAAAAAGAAATGTTAAGAACTCTTAATTATAAATCTCATTGTTCTTTCCTATAATTTTAATATGTATATATCTAATTGTATGATAGGATAATGAACAAATAGGAAATGTTTATAAATCTAACATGTTTCACTTTCATTAAAGTTTAATCAAAGAATGAGATATGGGAAAAAAATTTATCTAATATTTTTATGTTGTTTGATTTTCATTGATCAAACAATACAAAAATAAAAATACCAGTAAAATTTTTCTTTCTTTTTTTTGATATCTCATTCTCTGATAAAACTTTAATAAAAGCAAAACATATTAGAGCTGTAAATGTTTCCTATTTGTCTTTTATCCTATTGTTCTGTTGCCTTCTGATCTGTATATGGTCCCAGTTCATATAATCCTATACAAGAAGATGCTGGAAAGTTAAAAAAAATATCATATATAATGATAAAATTTTGATGTCGGCATCCACTTGCATCCGAGCATTGGGATTGTCATCCTCTTTCTCCCCATTCCCTTTCTCTCTCCTAGTGGTGGTGGTGGTGGCAGAGATGGCTGTGAATCAAAGAGAGTTTGATGATGCCATTCACGTGAATTTGGTGTAGTGGACAACTCTGCACAATAGAGAAGCCAACACATTTGACCAGAAGTGCCTCCCTCATGGCTCAAAGGGGATTGAGATAGGCAAGATCTGGTAAACCTGGTTGCATCGGGTTGTCAGATGCTTAGTCTGTCAAGGTCCGCCTTCGTTACACCAACCTGACTTGTTCTGCCCTCTTCTGCCTGTTTGACCATTGATCAAATAATACAAATATAACAAACAAACTTTACAAAATGCATATGCACACATTACCTCTCTGCACAGATGCATACACTCATGGATATAATGATTATTCCTGAGAAGGTTTTTTTTTTTAATGTTTTAATCTCTTTTATCTAGACACAAGGCCGACTCAGAAAGGATTTGTTTATAAGTTACTTTTAGAAAAAATAATATTAAAGAAAACACAATAGCAAAGTGAGTAAATTATGAAGAAACAATAAGTGAAAGATAAAAAGTAAAAATATCTGAAGAATAAAGGAATGAAAGAAAAAAGTGAATGAGTGGGTACATGGATGCAATGGTTGCCCGAGAGAAAGTAAAGAAAGGACGAAGAGAGAGAGAGAGAGAGAGAAAAAAGGGAAATGAAGGAAAATAGAATAAAAAGCAAGAAAAAAAAAAAAAACAGGCAAGAGAATATTTAAGCTAGAGAAAAAAGAACAGAAAGAAAGAAGAAAGAATTGTTGAAAAAGAAAAGAGAAAGAAAGCAAGACAAACCTGTAACATAATCATCTAAGCAAATATTTAACTAAAGAAAATACAGTTGTAGCAATTACATTCACTTTGTCTGTTCAGATGCCCACAAAGTAGTGCTGTGCATGGCTGTAAAAGGAATGAACATAACCTTCTCCTTTTCTGTTTTGCTCTTCAATGTAGCAACATTAGGACTCATCTCTGCTGAGAGAGGTTTCTTTCCCCCGGAAAACTGACTAGTTAATTTCAAACAAACTATGTGGATATTAAAAAGAATGGCTAAATGCATAAATGTTTTCTTTCCCTTTTTTTAACTATCTGTATAACATAAATATAATTTTTTTTCTCCTCTTTTGTGAGCAATATTGTTCTTAATATAAATATGTATAAAATCCTTCATGTGTTGAATTCATTCCTTTTGAAAATGTTGAATTTGTTTACTTTGAAAGTTTTCAACCACATCTACAAGTTATAACTTCTCTCACTGCCAACGATTGATTGATTTGTTTTCTATGACTTATCAACTCTTTGCAGGTTATTTAAAGCCAGAAAATATTTTTAGAATGTAACAATTGTTTGCGGGGACAGGAGATAATGGTTCAGTGATACAAGTTTTACTCGTTAACACATATCTGTAGGAAAAAAAGAGGTGGATTAATACTTTTCCTAAGGATATTTGTGTGTTAAGTGAATATATCGAACCCAACAGAAATTGAAACTCAGCTCTCCAATTAACAATTACAAGCCATTATTCATTACACCAACCACATGTCCAAACTTACAACACCTGGTATTCACAAGTGGTCACTCTTCTAGGTACTGATTAGTACCAACATTGCTTCACTTCAGTGATCATACAGAAAACAGTGTTTCAATGTGATGTGGCTGTAAGCTTTCAATAATTAAATCATACAACAAAGTGGATATTCTTACACTAGAGTCCAAAAGTTTGGAGCCATCCTCTGGATTTAATAATTAGTAAGTTTCATGCCTTCTTTTGTTTAATTAACTCCTACTAATTTAGGATGCTGAAACTATTAGCGCATCACATTCAATTTTTTACAGAAAAATTACTAAAAATTAAAATCAGCCCACTCTAAGTTTACCATTAGCCAGCAAGGTAAAATAGGCAAAAAGAGTGAGAATTTTAAGAAAACATTTATGCAGTAATGGTTTAACATTGTTATTATTATTGAATATATGATAAAACCCTTGAGGAAGAGAAAGTCCCTCAAGGCAAAAGTGAGCTAGTAAATTACTTTTGAAAAAGGTATACAACTTTCAATTTTTAGGCAATTGAATGGAAAAATTTGAAGAATTTTTATTTCATTCAAATGTAAATCAACCATTTTGGAAGCAACACAATACACACATAAATGCACAAGTATTAGTGAATTTATTTCATTGTAACTATGACATAGACATATTTTTACTTAGAAGAATTGATTTTTTATTCAACTTAATTGCTCAAATCTATCATAGCTGCAGAAAGCTGACAAGTCAATTTTATTTTAGATGAGAACTACAAATAATGATAAATGTAGTATGTCCAGTGTAATTGATGTGAGTGTGTCATTGATTTATTCAATAGTTCTGTTCAAGCATGCAGACCATTGGTATGGCCAGGAGTTGTAAATAGAATGAAGTAGTTATTCAGTTGGTTGGTCAATGTATTGGATTTGTTAATGATTAACCACTGACCAATCAGCTATACGACCAACGGAGCTTTGCTCTGATCCTTAATTCAATCTTCAGCCAATGTGTGAATTTTACCATTTTGCAAAAAGTTTGGATTCTTTTCTGAATTTTATTAGATAATGTGTTTTTTTTTTCTGTTTTTTTTTTATCAGTATCACCCCATGCAAGGCAGTAAAGCCACTAAAACACAAGGGGTTACAGGGTGTTGAAGAAATAGGAACAGAAACATTAATAATGAGAGGAAAGAGTAATCAGGAGGATAGTAGATAGTGATTAACATTGCATTTAAATTTTTGCAGATTAGAGTTGGCTGGAAAGCATGGAGCCAGAATGTGAATTTCACAAGGGAGAAGTGTGAGAAAAACTGTTAGCATAGAATTTATGGTTACATCTAGCCAGCTCAACTTTACGTCTAGTAATGCTCTTAAATTCAAAAAGTCTAGGTACTATAGGGAAGAGCTCATCCAAATAATTACCATGAAAGTATTTATAGGAAAGGCAAACTGATGATGGTGGGAAAGTGACTGAAGCCAAGCCATAAGATCAAGAACAATAATATTGCTGATTCTTCTTTGGATTTTATCAACAAGCTCAAGGTAAATATTAGGTTGGTGCAAAAATAATGTCAGTTTTTGACGTATTTTTTAACGTCAAAAACTGACATTATTTTTGCATCAACCTAATAGTAAGGACACTGGACCATATTGGGCAGTAATATTCTAAGCAAAGGGGCAAATGATAGATATATGTAAGATAGATAGATATATGTGAGATAGATATATGTAACATAGATATATGTAACATAGATTCTAGAGAGAAAAATTGTCTTGTACAATACAGTGAACCAACTTTCTTAGCAGTTGACCTTGCAAGTTTTAATCATTATGTATAGGTTTGTTTGGACTGTTTTCTTTTACAATACATTAGCTAATACCATTTTTAAATTCCTGCTATGTTCTGGAATGTCATTGACAGATTTAGCATAGAGATTAGGAATAGCCAATGTTGAAAATACACAGATAAAGGCACTGAAGGTAACATGTACAAGAGAGAAAAATGCATGCTTTCTCAAAGCAAGATTTGAAAACATTCCAGAACACAGCAGCACCTGAGAAAGTCAGAATGTATCTAACCAAAGGGTACCAATTCAAAACATTGTAAAAAAACAAATACGTAGAAATTAGTCCAAATCAACACACACACACACGCACACACAAAAAGATTGGAATTCTTAAATATTTTTTTGATTATACATTTGGGCTTTGCATTTTGCACTGAAGCATATCGTGGATTACAGAAACACATTGTTAATACTTTATTACAGCAATATCTTGTAAAATATTTTTTAAATAAATTAATAGAATTTATTATCAGAAATTATTTTTTATAATTAAAAAACAAATGAAATACCCTGGCTGACTGACAAAGATTTAATTTCTGTATGTTTTTGTTAACACACTGCTGTAACCAGCAGTGTGTTAACAAAAACTGCTCTAACTTGGATAATGAACCAATTTCCAATTTGACAAGGCCACTATTTTCCAAGTTCTCTTTTATACTGAATACAAGTCATGCCAATGGGAAATTTTTAACTTATAAAATAAGTGGAGAATTTTTGATTCCTGAAACAAAATAATTGAAACTGCTTCAATATAATCATTCCACTTCATTGGAAAATGTGGAGATCAAGAAGGTACAGGGAGTTGTTTTCCTGAAGTTTAGCATCAGTCATGCTGATGAAAGTAAAAACAGTTCTTTAAGGTAATTAATAGAGAGCAGTTCCATTTTAAAAGCATTAAATTAACAATATGTTTCAACCATTATTTCTTTCAGCTTATAATAAGGATTGCAAGTCTAACTCAAATCAGAATGCAACTGAAATCAAAAGGAAAGAAATCATCAATTTGCACTAGTTTCACTTGGAATAGTTTGCAAACATCTGAGATATTCTTTTCAATTATTCTGCATATTTTGGTCAATATATCTTCACAAATGGCCAGGCTGCTAGAAATGGGGTGTTTCCATTGAGACACCATTTCAAGATATGCTGCTAGCCAAAAATAAACAGCTTCTATCTGTCAGTGAAATGAGGAATTGTGACTTAGACCAAACACAACCATTGGCTAATTCTAAATTCTTTCATTGAGCTTGGCTCAAGCCATATTATAGTTTTCAGACATTTCTCATCTGCCCAGGCTGATTTTATCAAGAAGTTACATGGTGAGATTTGAATTCTGGTCTCATGATCAGAATGCTAATAATTTGGCCATATGCACACTTTTAAGACAATTATTAGTCAAATATATATATATATAATATATATATATATATATATATATAAAATATATTATATATATATATATATATATAATATATATATATATATATATAATATAATATATATATATATACACACACACACATATATATATATATATATATTATTATATATAATTATAATTTTCTATATATACCAGATATTTTATCAGAAATATTAAGAAATTTATAATTAAAAGATTTTGTGTTTTTATTAAACTAATTACTAATGGATTTTTTTAGAAAATGCCAATACCAAATTATTATAATTTTTGTTATTGATATCAGATTTCACAGTGGGCATTAATCGATTAATATTTATCATTGTGCTAGAAAGAATCTCAAATTTTTCTTTTTTAACCATCTTCCACAATAAGATTATAAATTTTGTGCCCTGGTAATCTTTTTGATGTTTTCTTTAAGAACTAGTTAAATAATATTGTCAATTTTAAAATCCAAACAATTCTCTTGTTTTATTATTAATTAGATTAATAAGTCATTTATTTGGTTTTAAGAATCAGCCCTTATATAATATAAGTATATATAGAATTAAATTTGAAGAACCGAAAATATTCTTTGTGTGTAACACTCATTAATTTATTCATATCTTTTCTTTCTGAACTGAGAAAAGAGCAGTAAGTGAACATGAATAAAGAAAATGATATAATTCTGTTTGTTCCTTAGTTTACACTGCCAATACCTTGTAATGTTGTCTTTGTTCAAAATATCAAAGAATTAGGAAGGCTATAGTTAGAGTATTGAAGGGACAGAAGACTAGGTAGAGATTTATTAAATATTCATACATAGAATGGAATAACTTGAGTAAATCAAATACTACTCAAATCCTCCTCTAATGTAGCTACTTGTCATATTTATAAGTAGAAGCAGTCCATTGTCACAGTAGTAGGTAAGAGCAGGAAGTACACTGAGTCCTACTATACAACATCCTGAAGACATGATTGTTCTTGTTAAGTTTTAAACCTGTTTCCTTGTAATTTTCCGCTTTGGTTCAGAGTACGACGAAAGAGGGAATAACAGCAATATTAACATACAAATGACACCTACAGTATGTATCTTCCTTTCTAGTCTTAGTAAATAAAGTTTAAAATTATGTATCAGCAATCAGATTGTAATTTTGCTTGTTCCTGATAATAATGGACTATTCCGCTTTCATTGTGAGGAAAGACAGAAAAAAAAAAAACTTATCAGAAATGCTGTCTCATTTCAGTAAAGTAGAGAAGAGGCAGAAACTGTTCTCATCTGCTTCAGTGAAATAGAAAATTTTGTCAATTTTTAATCTTTTCATTTGTACCCACTTCTTTAAAGTTTAAATAATGATGTTCATCGTTATTGAAATATTTTGTTGAAGTTATTAAACTCAAATATTTAACAATGCAATGGGGGAATTTCCATGGACATTTTATAGGCATAGGACTTACTAGGAACTTATTCAATCATTAAGAATTGTGATTTATCAAAAAAATTCAAATAATAAAAAATCTGAATTCAAACCCGAGGACAGCTGTTTAGAGATTTTGTAGCACATTGTGCACATTTCTCTGTTAACATTTCCTACAAAAGGTGTGTCTGGTTCTATACAAGCCACACCCCCTATAATCAAATTGTGTCGATAGTCTTGTGGTTCCATTCCCTTATACATTGAAATCGATGAGAAAATCCATGCTAAACCTTTATGTGGTTATTTACAGGTGTATGAGTTTATGTCTATTGAATCATTGAGATAACTTCTTCACTAGCTATTGTCTCTTAGGATTAGTTTGTTTCTTTAAACAGTGGTCAAAAGTATACATGATGAAGGATCTTAAGGGCAGAAAGAAATATTTCCTCCCCTCTGGATTTAGAAGAATCACTTCTTTTATAAAGTATTAAGTAACTTTATTCATTTTTATTATGAATATTGATTCCTTTAATTTAGAATCAAGTAAAATTGCTTTTAAATATTCTCATATTTTAATTTAATATTTTCCTTAACACCTGCATAATATTATCATAAATTATAATTTGAATCATATGTACTATATATATTATATATCCAAACAAGATTAATTCTAAAGAATTAGTAAGGTATGTCGGTAATTTTTTATTATATTTTTCTAATTTTCAGATGAGGTGTTGAGTATTATGTGCAAAGTTGTGGATAGACTGTCTGAAGTTCATATTTTGTTATTTTTGTTTAAGTACTTTTGACTATTTAGTCATTATCAAGAACTGATGTGGTGTCTGTGTGGTAATTTTAAATCCTTTGTCTGCATCTTGATATTCATTAGGATGCTGGATGTTTGAAATGATCTAATGTGATGTCATGTGTAACTGCTATTGGGAACAAGGCTGTACAAAATGAATGATATTTAGTTATTTTATTAATTAATTTGTTAATTTTTAATACTGATATATGTGTGCATATTAATTATATCACATGCTTCCAAGATACCATCTCTTGTGGTGAATGAAATCTTATTTAATGTGAGCTGTTTCTTCAGTATAATAGCTTCTATAGTTTTGGGGCTTTCCTTGCAACTGATTCTATAGAGTATGTTGTTGTCAACTAATATTTGCCTTATGTTGATAGTTCCATTTTAGTTGTTCATGAGGTGTTGGTCGATGTGTGAACAGATTGCACTAAGTTTTGACAGTTGACAGGTTAATCTGCAAGAGAGTGTAGTGCATGTGTGCCCAATGTAAGTATTTAATGTTGTTTTTGATTATTAGTGTTGGAGATGTAATCTTCAAAAGTGCATAAGAATTCATATTTTTACATAGGGGTTATATATATATATATATATATATATATATATATATATATATATAGTGCAAGTTTTTATCATCATTTTTTAATTTTTTACACAAAAAATAGGGGGTCACACTATACACATAATTTTTTGAAGAGGTTAAAAATCCTGAATTTTTAATGTCCAGTAGCACTACAGCACTAGGTAATTCTTTTTCTGGAGGGGTTTTTAGATATTTTAAGTGTTTTTTTTTCACCATTTTGGTATAACTTTATACAAAAAAGAATGAAAATGATTTATTTTCTATAAAATTTGTCCAGGATGGTGCTGAGTACTGCAATTTTTGACTACAGTAGGCCTACTAGTATTGCACATAAGTTGGGGTTACATTATAGACAAGCTTTATAGAAAAATCAGGTTTTTCACAAAATTTCAGGGGTTGCATTATGCATGGATTACTTATACATAAGTATATATGGTATTCACTATTTTCTTTTCTTACGATAACTTTCTTTTATTTTCCTACATCAAATCATTATATGTTACATCTTAACCTTTTTCTATATACAAATATCATTGATTTATTCACAGATATTTTCAATTTTATTAAATTAAATTTTCAAAAAAATTTTCAAATTAACCACAGCATTTCTAAGTAGCAGATATTTCATAACAGCCATTTTATTATATTCTGATATATAAACTAGTGATTATGAACATTTCTGTAATACCAGTTTCTTTTTCAGTTTCCTAGGAAAAGCTGTGTATATGCACACAAATATTTTCTATGATGTTTAGGTTCATTATACTTATAAAACCCAGGTTGTGTGTATGTGTGTATGTCTGTACGTTTATACATTAGATCGGATTTCCTACATTTTTCAACCGATTTCAACAAAACTTCACGGGACTACGTATAATTACCTTGCGGTGGTTCTGACAGCACCAAACATTGGTTGTGTGTGTGTGTGTGTGTGTTCGTTTATATATGGGATCGGATTTCCTACATTTTTCAACCGATTTCAACAAAACTTCACTTTTTTTTGGCAGGTAGTGTTTCTTATTGTCTTGCACACTTTTTTTCTTTATTTTTGCATTCAGAATGCTTTAAAAATTCCATTTACAAGACAATTGTTTATAATAAAATTCTATTCAATCAGTAGACTCATAACGATTGAAAACAATGTTTTTGTTTGAGTTTGACCAATTCATAAAAAAAAAAACTAATTAAGACATGCGTGTCCGTCAACCTTAAACAATAATCTTTGTCAATTTTATTTTTCAGTCTTTATTATGGTCGATACTTGATCTATCTCTTACTGTTACATCCCCAGGCAACACCGGGCGCTACTGCTAGTTTATCCTAATTCTCTAATTGACCTGCAATTTCAGTTTTGTTTTTTATTCAGTGGATGAATATATAATATCTAATCTATATAGCAATGAATGCTTGACAATTTTGTAACAAATGTAGAAATGACAAGAAATGACTATGCTGCTGCTTTGATGACAAACATTAAGAATACCATGGACAAAGCATGTCACAAATATCATTATCATCAGTCCCATGATGGAGTGTGGTTGTAAGGTCGCTGTGCAAATGAGCAACTGACAAGCTCGCTCCATTGGTCTCAGCTGCATGTCAATGTCTGAGTCTCTGTGAAGGATCTTCAAGTCGAATCAGTGGCATTGTCATTCCCATTTTCCCCTCTGCCTTTTCTTTTTGTCTAAGGTGATGCCTTGTAGAATGGCAATGGAAAAATTGTTGGCTTCTATGATTGTTTATACCATTTCAACTTTCTCTTCTTGACAATGATAATGAGGTTTTCCTATTGGCCTGTATCTTTTATATTGGTGCCTCCCACTGCATCATTTGTAATGCAGTCTATGTAGGAGGTATCTGGAATGGTTCTGCAGCATCTCATATGACAAATAAGGAATTTATAAAGAGAATAGGAGCTGTAAAGAAACTAAGTATCAGCAAGAGAAAGCTGAACTTTGAGGGACACATAATGAGGAAACAAGGCTTGGAGACTTTAACACTTACATAACACACTGAAGGCAAGAAAACCAGAGAAAAGCAGTGAGCAACTACTTGAAAAGTTTCAACAAATGGACAAGTAACACAGAGACAAAGAGAAGTCATGAAGTAACAGATAAAACAACAAAAAGACAAACAAAAAAACAGTTGAGAAGAACCAGGATTGCCTACTTCCTGATACTTAGAGAGAGGGCTTAATGAATTTAGACCTTTTTATTGTTTCTGAGAATAAAGGTTGAGTAATAATAATTGAGTAGACAAATGTTAATTTTCTTCTCTAAGTGTTTATCATTAAATCTTGTCGTTTTCCCTTTACAAGTCTATTTTCAGACATTCCTTATCGCAAAATCTTGGGACATTCATGATATTTGGTTGAAATCACTTCAGGCATTTTGAAACACATGCACAGATATATATTGTAATATGACTTTAAGAATGAAAACCTTGAATCAATAATTTTGAGCTCATGATAGCTTAGTTATGTGTCTCCATACATTTTTATGGTATAACTTATTACTGATTAAGCTTGTTCAGTGAGCAAACTTGAATTTTTACTTTGCTTCATTGAGCATTTTGAAAGAATTCACTCATTTGTGTGATGTTAAAGTTGAACCCCCAAGCTTTCAAAGGGAGTGACACTATGACAAACAATGCCAGATATGTAAAAAGAATTATGCTGAAGACATGGACACATGAATAAGAATTGTGTATACATAAGAACAAATATATCTACATGAATAAGCATCATGAAATAAAATATTCTAGTTTCAGAAATCTATGTACATCCATAAAACCTGTAGCAAACTTGTATAATTGTATTTGTTCACTTCCCAGTGGAAGCCATGCATTTTATCTGCTTTCCATGATCAAATAAAATTAAAAGTAATAAATAATTCTTTATTACCAGTTTTTGTCAGAATATTTTTAGATGTAGTGTTTTATTGATTGTATTACTTTATCTAGATTTATTCTTTTGGGTTTTTTTTCTTGTTAAGTTTTGGGTGCTCTATACTTTTTGTCTTTTCTTGTATGTCAGTTTTATTTTTTAAAAGTTAAACCTTTTCCTGTTTCCTATGTGTATTTCTTCCCAAACACATACTCTACCCTTTCTGTACATTATAAAACCTCAAATCTAGTATTTCTTTTCTGATCAGTGGCTCTTATCTATAGATATGCTTGGCCTGCTGATAACATGATTTGAACATAACATGTATGTTGACTCCTTTAATCATATTAGTCTCCAGTACTGATCACTTATCATTTATTTTGACTTACAAACTGGTAACGTTATTTGGAGGTGGATAGTTGTATAATGATTACCAACAAAGAAAAAAGAATAAGAAATCCAAATTCAAATTTTAGACTCATTATAAGGCTCTTAGGAAAGGCATGAATCTACTTCTCCCTGTACTCTCTTCCATTATCAGGCATCTTGAAAAATATCTAATCACTGTTTTAAAAGAGTAGATATGTGAATATGTGAACAACTCACTCTTACATAAATACTTAACCTACAAGTAACACTCAAAATGTTATTTCTATTGTTAACCTTGACAGAGGCTAATTTCTTTTTAATATAACCTGTGATATAATAGGTAAGATGTATTAAATATATCAAACCTTTGATTTGGTCTGAAAATTATATATATTGTAATATTGTCCTTGTTTTATTTTCTTTAACTAGGCTTTCTGAAGTAAAGTAATGCGGGCTTGAGTCTCACTGAGAGTTTGTTCTTTATTTCTTCAATATATTGACAGAACTAATCAGAACTTGGAGGTGAGAATTGATCAGCACATACCAGCTAAGATTTGTAGAGGTCAGTATGAAAACTTGTATATGCTTGTTAATACATCCGGTTCCACAATTGCAGAACATCTAATAAATAATCCAATTTGTGTGTTGTCTTTTACCAGAGATTGTTTTCAGAGTTGTCAGAAGTGCACATTCAGGTTATCATTTAAAAGTGCTTGAGCCTCTATATATTGAATCTAAGCAATCTTCCTTATGGAAGCAGAAGGAATAGTTGTTGGGTTTTAATGTAATCGTTCTGTGATTCATAGTGCTAATTCCCCGATTATATATATATATATATATATATATATATATATGGGTGTGTGGCTGAGTGGTTATAATGCTCACTTTCTGACTATGAGACCCAGGTTTGAATCCCACCATGGTTGATTTGTCAGGAAGGCGACTTCCTGATGTTATCAGACTGGATCATGGTCAATCACAGTGTGCAGCACCTTTGGAAAGTGCCTGAAAACCATACCACAGGCTGAATCAAGTCTTGTGAGTGACATTGGGTAGATGGAACTCTTGTGGGCTGTCAATAGCTGTACTAGCATGCAGCCACAAGTCATCATGCCCGTGGGCTTGAGCATACTGACCTTGTTCAAATTGTTGATCATGCTAGATGACATGCTCTCACCCAGAAATTGTAACTAAGGTCTGCTCAGCATAGTTGCAGTATAAACTACATGTGCGCTCCGTGGGTGTTGAGCAAACACAAAAATATGCCTGAGCGAGCGTCTGCAATAGGGATTAGCTAGCTGCACTAGCAGACAGGTATCCTCGAATATGAGTGGCCAGCTATTATTTTCATATTATATATATATTAATCATTTCACTCCAAGCAAAGCAGGAATGCCATTAATATGCAGAGGGTTACAGAGAACAGAAGTAAAAGAGAAAGTGTGTTCAGATGTTTCTTCTAAGCCATGATCACATGCCCAATTTTCAGCATGTGAAAATTGGACATTTCTGCCAAGTCTGCCTTTAAATTCATGTCATTGAGATATAACACATTCTGAATCAATTGCCAGATAAGCAAAAACTCAGGGTTGATGAGGTAATTTTCCACTAATGCCCAGGACCAGAAAGCACACAACCAAAACTTACCAAAATTACTATCATCATAATATATATATATATATATACAGAAAATTATTTTAATGAGATAATAATAAAAAACCTTAAGCATAAACAACAATTTAAAACAAAAAAAAAAATCAATGATGGAAAAAAAAAAAAAACTTAGATCTAAACAAAGTATGTTATGCATGTTTATTACTTATGTTACACCATGAAAATATGCACGATGCATTCATTGACAGCTTATGAAAGTGAAACAAATTGGGTAGAAATAAAATAAAAAATTCCTTTCTAGTAAGTTGTTTTCTGTTAATTGCAAACTATAGTGTCTGGTGAAAAAGTATTTTATTACAGCTTTGAAAAACATACATTTTTAAAACTATATATGCACATAATATATACAAATATAGTAAGAATTATAAGAAATTCGATTTATACCTAGTCTTTCAGAAATTTCTTTCTCAGTCGTCAGCAGAGCACATTCAGATTACCATTTGAAAATGCTTGAGACTCTGTATATTGAATTTAAGCAACTTTCCTTCTGTAAGCAAAAGAAATGGTTTCTGGGTTTTAATGTAGTCTTTCTGTGATTCATAGTGCTGATTCTCTGGTAGTATTTTTTCTTTCCCCCATATTTCACTTATTTTGCACATATGTTTTGTTTTCAATTGAGCTCTGAAGAGTGAGGAGCAATAACTGGTTAGCTTTTATGTTATATTTTTGGATTCCCCACTTTACTGCATGTAAAATTATTTTTCTTAGCTTATCTCCCCCACTTGTTTTAATATATTTTATGTATTATGTGAATACTCTTTTAAAATGTCTATTTTTTAAAGCTATAATACAATTTTGTACCCTGACATATTATTTCAAAATTAACAAGGGGAATTTTCTTAGGGGGGCAACCCCCTACCCACCAAAAAAAAAACATTGAAACAATAAACATGTTTGTATTTTTGCACCAATTGCACTTGAATACAGGACAATGTAATAGCATAATGACTTCAAATTATTATTGAATAGAAACAGCTGTAAAACCAATAGTATACAGGTGTGCCTGTTTAAGTGAGTTATAAAACCTTATTTTTTAAAAATAATCAGGAGGTGCCAATAAAACTATTTTGTTACTTTAACTAATAAATAAACTAAGAAAATAGTAATACTAAAAAAAACAAGATGAAATCTTCTAAGTGTAGCAGCAGAACTAAAAAGATGACATATCTCTAGACATGGACAGTAGAATGAGAACAATGTATTCCCAGTACTAGCATCAGAAAGAGACAGTTGAAATTACTAAGGCATATAATGAGAAAAAAGGGCTTGGAAAAATTGATACTCACAGGACAGATTGAAGGCAAAAGGGACAGAAGGAAACAATGCATAACCTACCTGGCAATCTTGCGTAAATGAATGGCAGAATGGGGTTTAGGAATGATAACAAAAAGACAAAATTTATTAAGAGCTATAAAGGACAGAGATTGTAGAGAGCTATGATCGCCAACGTCCTGAAGGGACAAGGCACATAGAAGAATTCAAAATACCTTTGAAGGTTACTTGGATTGACAGACACCTGAAAAAAGCTGGAGGGTACAATGGCTGAAACGTCGTGATAATAACAACAAAGATGAGGACATTAGTCTAAATATAAATAAGAAAATATCTTGCAAACAGAAATTTGTAGCTAAAATTAAGAAAAAGCTAAAGGTTATAAACATTAAAAAGAAGAATAACCATTTTCAACATAATAGTCAACAAAAATGGTTCAAGGGACATAACTCGTGATTTCTTGCGTCTACAATCGAGTTGATAATTAGATTCAAATTATTTGTCTTAGAGTTAATAAAGACAGTATTATTACATAATATTCTTTTTTGATTATCTAGTAATAGTAACCTTAAGTTATTCTTCTGAAATGTCTATACTTTCTGTAAATAGTAAAACTATAAATAAAAAATAGTAATAATGAAGAGTGTATCAACACAAAGAATTGTGATAAAAAAGAACAAAAACAAATGAAGTAGTAATAAAATAATTTAAATAATATAGAGTAAAGCATGTAATCATCTATAATACTTAACAAAATGCTCTTGTTTTTCCGTTTGTAACAATAGACTCACCCATCAAGCAAATAATCATATATAATACTAAACAGAATGATTTTGTTTTTCTGTCCATAACAATAGACTCAGTCATTATTGGGTGATGATTAACAACTTGATATCAGCACTAAATGAAGCCTGTTCAGCACCACTCAAAATGAACAATTGTCCCATTAACATAATAGAATTTTTAAAAATTAAGAAATATTATATATATATATATATATATATATATATATATATATTATATATATAAGTAATTTTCTAAGGTACTGGATTTTATCAATCTGACAGATTTTTTAGCACTTTAAACTATTTTTAGTGGATACTCATATTTGAGTAGACACTATTTATTTATTAAACAGTATATTTAATTATTTTCATCTACCAGCCTGAATATTCAATAAATTATATTAAATAAAAATATGTGCCCTCTGGCAAGATTTTAACCTGCATCCCTCTGGGCAATGAGAAACCATTGTTAGATCCAGTGTGTCTTAACTGGCTTGGCAAAGTTTGAAACATGCTTTTCAGTGAAATCCTTCTCATTAAATTCCTCAAAATTTTTATATCTGCTCTTTTTTAGTATGCAAATGTAAACAAAGTAATTTTCTAGGGTAATGGATTTTTATTTATCAATCTGACAGATTTCTATCACTTTAAATGTTATTTTTAGTGAATTATATATATATATATATATATATATATATATATATATATATATATATATATATATATATATGGTGGACTCTCCTGTTGATTAAATGAGCCCAATATTTCAGTTTTTAATTGAACCACTAAACTACCCACACAGATGATTTGTTTATAGTTGTGAACACTCTGGTAAAACCATCCATGCTTTTCAGAAAATCTGATAACAGTGTGCAATTGTCTCAAAACAGTACTTCTCAGGTTTTAATTCATGGTTTTCCTTTTCCTACATTGGTCATCACTCAAAATGAGAGCTGAGTCTGTCTTTACACAGATAAAGAAAAATAGATTCATGCCTTTTCCAAGGGCATTAGTGTAAAATGAATGGAGCAAAATCAAGCAGAATTCAAGCTTGACTTGGCAATTTCGTTTTCCACACAGTTATATGTATTAATAATATGTGTAAATTTATTTTCTTTTGTAAAAATAAAATTATTATATATATATATATATATATATATATATATATATGTGCGCAATTTTTTTTTTTTTTTACAAGTATAACAATTAAAATAATAGTGAAAATACTTCATCTGAAAAGTTTAAAAAAAAGAAAAAAATCCTTTGATAGTTTAAAAAATATGCTTTTATGTTTATCCATAAAGAATATTATTATTCTGTATAAAACATTCTTCAAAATTATGTAACACTAATTATCTTTCTTTTAATTACAGTAGATCTAATAGTATTAGTTTTTAGAATGTTGTAAATATAAAATTATTCTTATAAATAAACAATCTAATAAATAGTGTTTAATATCTTTGTTGTGAATTCTCAAGAACAAAAAAAACATAAATTCACTTTCATTTTATCTTTAGTTTTTATTCCAATTCTAATCATTGCTTTTTAAAACAATAAACATTGCTGAAAAGTGAAGGTATTTAAAAAAAAAAATCAGTGCCATAAGAAAACTGTCATTTTGACACATCTTATTGCAGGCACATACATCCATGTTTGCCTACTTTTTATCCATCAAGTGTTTCATTACATATTTTTTCATGGTTTTCTAGTAAATGGGGTATATAGAGTGTATTGTCAGTGGTAGTACCTTTGCAGTGAATCAGTTGATCCTGCTTTACTCAGGTGAATTGTAATGCAGGACTGTACAGTTCCACTGCCTATATCCAACACTCACACTTGGCTCCAAGAAGTTGCATGGGTACTGCATCAGCCATACCCTGGTCAATAGCATCGACCTGCCATCTGAGGGTTTCCTGACCCAACCAGTAAAGTGGAACATCTCTACCCAACACACCTCTACCAAGTGGCCATCAGAGGTCAATGGATGAAGGAACTTCTGAGAGGAGGGACGAGGTGACCTCAACATCCCGATGCAAAAGGAACTGGCTTGAATGTTACCATGAATCACAATTACAACACAGCACATTTAACATTGCTGTGATCACCACTAACTGAATACATTATGATGATCTCTAGTATTGAGAAGTTGCATTCTGTTATAATGGAACACACCTATTCTATAATTAATATACTCTCCCACCTATAATAAGTAGAAGTAGTAGGAGTAACAAGCCAGTTGGCAGTGAGTTGGTCAGTCAGTCAATGTTGGATGACCATTAGTCGGATATTAAAGTATTAGCCACCCCAACTAGATTACTGCGTCATTACCTATAAGTTCCTAACGTTTTGTACGTCAAACCTATTTTAGGATCGACTTAGTACAAATACAAGCCTCCAACTGTGAAACCATTACATAACAATTTGGCGACGAACGTATTCGTACTAATATGGAGGAAAAAGAAAAAAAAACTTGCTCGTCAAATTTTCGGTGATATCTCGGATTCAAAATTAAAAAGAAAAAAAAAAAACTTGGCAAAGTTTTTCAAAGGAAAAGAGGAAAAAAAAATTGGCAAAGTTTTTCAAAGGACAAGACATCAACTTAGTGTTGAAAAAATCTGTTGGATTCTTAACTGAGAAAAGAATTTTTTTTTCTTGATAAGACAGTTTGCTCAAATAGGTCACAAATTGCAAATTCGTTTTGGACCCCCCTCTACAATATTTAAGCATTGTGTAAACTTTTTTGCAAAGATGGAGGAATGCAAAAATATATTCCAGGAATTTTTAAGTTCCAGATGGAACAACAGATGACAATATTAGAGCAACAAAAAACATTCCAGATGCAACTACAGGAGGAAACTTTTAATAGACAGATGCTGTTTCAACAAGAAATGGAACAGATGCATAAGGAGTTTCAAAACAAAATTCTGGAAATAACTGAGAAGAGGAAAGAGAAAAATCTACAAAATGATTTTTTCCCAGAGAATACAATATGGAATTCAATTGAAATATTCATGTACAGTCTGAATGAAGAGATAACTTTTGAGGAGTATTATAAAAAATATACAGACGTGTATAACGAGGACTGCCACTCGTGGTCTGAAGGAAAGAAGGTTAGACTTCTTTTAAGTAAGTTAGGAACTGCTGAGCATAACAAATTGGTAAACTACATTTAGCCAAAAAACACTAGCGAGTTGACTTTTACAGAGGCGGTAAATATATAAGTGAATTATTTGGTAAAAAGACATCTTTGTTTCACAAGAGGTGGAAATGTTTGAATCTGATGAAAGATGATGAACAAGACTATATAACGTACACAGCCAATGTGAATAAGCATTGTGAAGAATTCAATCTAGCAGAGTTAAGCGCTGATAATTTTAAGTGCTTAGTGTTTGTTCAAGGGCTGGTATCGAAAAGAGACGCAGAGTTGAGGAAATTAGTACTGTCAAAATTAGAAAACCAACCAAGGATTACGATACAGAGTTTGGCAGAAGACTGCACAAGAGATGTTAGCATAAAGAAAGATTCGAAAAAGATAGAACAGTCTGGCGTTTCATATGTAAGGAAAATACACTACAAAAAAGAAAGTCAGTCTACCAAAAAGAATTCTAAAATTATGGATTATCAAACAAAAAGTGAAATACCAGAGAAAAATAAACAAAAACTCCCGAAGCCATGTTTTGCTTGCAGTGAACTACACTGGTACAGATATTGCAATTTTAGGAATAAAAAATGTTTCAACTGTAAAAGAGTGGGGCATAAAAGCTTGCACTGAAGGTCAAAAATAAAGACAATAAAATAAGAAAATTAAACTTCGACGAGGTGAACGATGGAATAACCAGAAAATTTGTTACCATCGAAATAAGTGATAAAAAAATAAAAATGCAACTCGACACTGGTTCCAACCTATCTATCATAAATTTGCATACGTGGATGAAGTTGGGGAAACCAACTTTAATGAAAACAAATAAAATCGCGAGGTCAGTGACGGGAGAAAAAATACAATTTATTGTAGAATTTGTTAGAAACATCACGTTAAATAAAAAAATGTGAAAAGCTAAACTATTTGTCATAGAAAATACCACAAACTTATTTGGTATGGATTGGATAACAGAATTCCAATTATGGGATCTACTGATAAATTCTTTCTGTTACAAGGTAGATTTTTTAAACTACGAAGCCCAAAAATTAGTAAAGAAACTTAAGGGAACTTTTCCTACTGTTTTTTCTCCATGTTTGGGAACGTGTACCAAGATGGAGGCAAAATTCCAGCCAAAAGAAAATGCTCAGGTGGTTTTCAAAAAGAAAAGGAATGTGCTGTTTGCTTCAATTGAACAGATAGATAAAGAATTGGACAGATTAGGGAAAACTAGGGTATTTAAAAAAGTTGAATGGGTAACACCGATGATATATATGAAAAACAAGCTCCAGAAAGTAAAAATGAAGCCGACACCGAGAAAAACTAGGGAGCGAGCTACCCGCAGTCAAGGACATGCAGTATTATTAAATGATTTAAGTCAACTGAAGTCACCACAGAAAATGTTAAGAAGCACAAGATCAACAAAAGGGAAGCTAGAGGCTGAACAAATAGAACCACAAGAAGAACCTAGAGAAACTGTGACCCCCATCCTTAAGAAGCTCAAAGCAGAAGGTTGTTTCTGGTAACACTATGGAGATATAAAAAAAAAATAGAAAAACGGATTGGCTATATGATGTACTTGGTGAAATGCGAAAAATTCACATGCAGTAACCAGATCAGACGACATTTTTCAGACATGGTTGATAGTGGTCCTGTGTAAAAAACGCCGATGGATGTGATTTTCCATACATTTGATTTAAGAATGCCTGCAACAATTTTACCTAAGGTACGACGATCCAAAAGAAAAAAGAAAGGCAACTGATCATTTAAAAGTGAAAAACAAAAAAAAACGTAGGCGATACACTACGATGTTGCTAAAAAAAAAAAAAAAAAAAAAGAATTTTTTTTGTTGTTTTTTCTTCATATTTCCTGTAAAAAATGAAAAATAAATAAAGAAAACCGTTTACTCCTACAGAGTAAAGTTTTAGAGTAAGTCTATAGTTAATATACTCTCCTAGCTATGATAAGTAGGAGTAGTAGGAGTAACAAGCCAGTCGGCAGTGAATCGGTCAGTCAGTTGATGTTGGACAACCGTTAGTTGGATATTAAAGTATTAGCCACCCCAACTAGATTACTGCGTCATTACCTATAAGTTCCTAACGTTTTGTACGTCGAACCTATTTTAGGACCAACAGTACAAATACAAGCCTCCAATGTGAAACCACTACATAACACATTCAAACATCATCTTTTCTGTAATCTTCAGTTACCTTAGTTAACCTTCAGTACCTTGTATCAAACTAGTCATTCTTAACACTTGGTAGGAAGCATCATATCCATACTCATGGTATTAGGTTGGTGCAAAAATAATGTCGTTTTCTCACATATGTGAGAAAACGACATTATTTTTGCACCAACCTAATAATTCAATGTTACTAATTTCAATTAATTAATATTTACACTATTTACATTGTTCAGACTTTTGTCTTCATCTTTGTCACAATGTTTTGGCCATTGTACACTCTGGCCTTCTTCAGGTGATATTCGTTTGAATTTCAAAGTGAACCAAGAATAGTCAATCTCTATGTTACCATTTCTGAAGATTGGTTCAATGACATTTGTGTAAAATTGATACAAACTTTATAAAGTTTACTTTACACAAACAATTTATTCTCAATTTTAATAAGAATAGATATTATAAGCTGAAATTCACACAATATATTGCTCATATAAATACTAAAAATTATATCTAAATTAGTTAATTAATTTTATTGGGACAACATTGATTTACATAATAAAATCTGATATAGTGTAGTATGTATATGTATTATGTTTGTGTATGCACAGATTGTATCTTGGCAAAACATCAGTTAAATGAATTAGTAATTTAGTGAGTGAATTCAGTGTATCACATGATCCCCTCCCAAATTATGTTTTCCTTCAGCACACATCTTTTAATTTATGCCTCATGTCTATGAATCTTTTTCAGTTAACTACAGTTGATTGTAACATAATGATAATGAAAGACGTTGGTTGAAATATTAAATAGAAACATATTGCTTTTAAGTGGATATTTCTTAATATACTTTGGAACAGTCATACATACCAAGTCTTTATTAATTCATGTTGTTTTAAATGTAAAACATACTCAGCTATTTCTTAACCAACTTCTTTTTCTGGGTTTGGAACTAGCATTTTTACAAACAAATCTTTAAGGAATCTGTTTTACTTATCTCTTGTTGGCTTGCATAAGAAAATCATTTATTTAGCTATTTTGTTTTATAAATTCATAGACCTTTATTTTAATATGTTTATTTCATTCTTTAAGGAAGTTATTTTTTTTTATTTAAGACAATGTTTGAAAATTAAATGATTTTGTTTACATTTCAATAGCATGTTTGATTCCATTTTAGGTGAATTTTTTAAAGTTTTGAAATGGAATGTAATTGAAGATATTTTTGGTATTTTGCTTTTGTTTTGTTTGTTTTAAGTATTTTTTAAAGAACCCTGTCTTCAATTTTTCATTATAATATTTGAGCTGTTAAGTTTTCCCAGTTGTTTTCAATGATATTTTTCATTCAACCTCTAACTAGTTAACTTCTGAAACCTGACCACTTACTGATACACTATCTCTGGATAATCTATATATAAAATTCTGTGATTTCTATTAGTCTGTCCATCACACTAAGTTAGCTATACATTGTCTGATTGAAACCAAATTTTGGGGGGAAATACAAACAGGTAAGGGGGGTACAAAATACAGTTGGTTTTACGAGGGTGCATAAAAACCTCAAAGTTGAGGTTTTGTTTATTTCCAAACAAATCAGCTTATTCAAATTTCATTGTGAAATTGAAAAAAGTATGTTGCAAAAATTCTAGTTTGGTTAAATTTCACTATTTCAGGACAGCCTATGTAACAAAATATCAGCAGTGAAAACAATAAATGACTTGTACAAAATTGCAGAAATATATAAACAAAGGATTTAGCCATTAGACTTAGTCTATTCCTATAGGTAGATTTCTACACTGAATACTATTTTAAGCTGTTTTACAGATACAAAATTTGAAAGATATATGGTCTTATCTCTTTAACAATAATAGCATTGTACCAGTAAACTTTTAATATGAGTTAATATCAGTAAACAGTAAAAGAATATGAATTCTTTTTTTTCTCTTCTTTTGGAATCTGCTGTCTTGAAATGAAGATGTGTGAATATTGTAATCGATATTGGCACAAAAAATGGAATCATGAGCTGAGTTCAAATGTTGGGCTAGTCAGTGGTGATCTCTTTTACACTTATATGCTTGGGAAAGACATGAATCTGTCTCTTCCCCCTTCCTAGCTTTGGATTAAATACCAGGGTAGACTGGGCTTTCTAGCCTTTCTTGGTAACCAATCTAAGAAAAAGAAAACTGAATTCCAAACCATGATGAAGGCAACAGAAACCACTCTACTATTTTTCCCCAAGAATCCATGGAAATTCACAGATCATAAAGAAAAGGAATTTGTGAAGAGTCATGATTGCCTACATCCTGGAGAGAAATGACATATGTTTTTAAGTCTTGAAATGATTAGGCTGGTTTTTCACTAAATTGTGCCTCATGCACAGCATTCCCCATTCAAGCACTTAGGAATTGCAATATTGCTTAACTTCAGAGATCAAGTGGAATTAGTGTTATCAAATAATTATTAGATAAAATTAAACTAGTATTATCAATCTATTATGGTCATAGGCATTGATCAGATAAATAAAAGTAAAAAAAAACTTGCTTGAACTTATGAACAACAGCAGACAGGTCTGAATTTGCTCTTAGCTTGTGAACATGTTTTATGAAGTGATGTTATATATATATATATATATATATATAAAAACAAGATTGATATTATTGATTCTCCTTCCTGGTTCGAGTTTCTTATCTATTATCTAATGTGGAAATTAAGACAAATGAAAAAAGAAAGCTAAAATTCAGGCTAAATATCTTTAAAAATAAAATAGTAAATTAATAGGTAATCTTAAACAGTATTATTAACATAATTATATTAAAAAATCTGTTTGTTTAGTGGCATATCAACTCCTTATGGGTCATTTAATGTTAAAATTTAAAATTTGGGGAAAATTAGTAATTTTCTTTATGAAGTGTATTGATGGTAATTTTTTTTCATAAATATATTGCTGGTAATTTTTATTTTTTTCACAAAAATGTATTTCTGGTAATTTTTTTTTTTTTTCAAAAATCCAGCTTGAAGGTCAAAGAGCACAACAGCTGAAAAATTGCGATAGTAACAACAAAAATGACAACATTAGTCTAATAGACAATAAATACCAATTTAAAATCAGTTCTTTTGTATAATATAATTCCATTGATGAGATCTAAGTTCTACTTGAGCAGCAGCATCTCACAAACAGCAGCTTTGTGGAACTAACTCCCAAGAGGATGCTTTCCAGATAACCACACTCTTAACCTGTTCAAGTCCATAGTTAATCATTATCCTATAAACTGTGCCTATTAATCTGTAATGCTCTACCTCAAGTAGCTCTTGTACAGAGGGAACATCATTGTAAAAATACATCTCTATACATGCAAAGAAACAATCTCTGGGAATCTTAACTTCAATAGCTCAACATTATTACATTTATGAGGGTGAATCAAGATGACTGCTGCCAGTTAAATAGTTATTAACTGAAATTTGATCTGAACCTTTCAGTATATAATGTCCAATCTATGTGATTAATATTCAGAGTGACAAGAAAGGAAAAAATAAATATTGTGTAAAATAAATGATTTTTTTGATCATTAGACTTATGTATATGATCTGACTGTTACTCTTAACACTAAGATTGACATTTACATTTCACTTAGATGCAAGACAAACAAATCTAACAAAATCAAACATTTACTAGTTTTGACCCTCACCTAAATTTAATGAATGTAGCATTTTAAGTATTTTTTCTATGTGCCTTGTACCTTTAGGAATTGGATAATCATGGCTCTCCAGAACTTCCTATTCTTTGTGAACCATAGCCTTTTGTTCCCCATTCTACCATCCATTCACACCAGCTCATCAAACTTGCTGCCTTACCCTATTTATCTTGCCCTCAATATACTTGCTGATAATTAAGTTTTCCAAGCTCTCCTCCCACATTATGTGTCCAAGGAATTTCAGCAATCTCTTCCTGATTCTGATCATAAGTGTTCTTTTTGTTGCCATTTTCTTTAAGAGTTCCTTGTTGCATAGTCGCTTCGTCCATGGAATTCTAAGTATCCTTCTGTAGAACCACATTTCTGTTGCCTCTAGTTTTCTCTGTGGGAAGATTGCCATATAAGAGAATGGATATCACATAACAATCCAGTACTCTTTTCTTTGGATACTTTAGTGTTTTGCGCAGATCTATAAAGGTCCCATCCCATCACTCACTCACCATTTTCTTTTTTATAATCATTTCAACCCAAGCAAGGCAATAATGCTGCTAAGACACAATTAGTCACTGGGAATGAAAGACAATGAAAACACTTTAGTGAGGAGAAAGGACAATAAAAGAACAAAATTCAGGGAAAGAGAATGGCAATTGACAATGTTTTTAAATTTTTGAAGAACATAAATAGCAGGGAAGCAATAAACTGGAAGAGAGTTCTGGAGTTAAGAAGTGCAAGAAAAGTAACTATTAGAATAGAACTAACAGTTATGTCTAGCTATTTGAACAGTAAAATGATGAGACCTAATTGCCAATCTAGTAGTATTCTTAAATTCATGCAGTTGAGGTACCAAGGAGGAGAGCTCATTGGAACAATTGCCATGAAAATATTTATAGAAAAGACAGAGAGAAATTACATCACATTAACTGAAAATATCTGATGTAGAGATACCAGGTCCAGACTAATAACATTACAGATGCTTCTTTGGATTTTACCAAAAATCTTGTGTGCGTGTGTGTGTGTGTGTGTGTGTATATATGTGGCACATGGCTGAGTGGCAAGAAAAGAAACTATTAGAATAAAACTTATGGCTGCAGCTAGCTATTTCAACAGTAAAGTGATGAAACCTATTTGTTAATCTAATATTATGCTTAAATTCATGAAGTTAAGGTACCAAGGAGGAGAGCTCATTAGAACAATTGCTATGAAAATATTTATAGAAAAGACAGAGGGAAGCCATGTCATGGTGGTGGGAAAGTCACTGAAGTCGAGATGCCTGGTCAGGACCAATAAACTTATAGACCCTTTGAATTTTGTCAAGAATCTTGAGATACATAGCAAAAACACCAGGTCAGATATGGCAGCAATATGCAATGCACAGATGAATGGTAGATTTATAAAATGTGCAAGATGGATTCTGGCATGAAAAATTGTCTAGCACAACACAGTGAACCAACTTTCCTGGTAGCATACTTAGCAATTGATTTAATATAATCACTTCACTTCATATCAGTGGAAAATGTGGGACCAAGAAGGTACAATGAGTTGCTCTCATGGAGGTTAGCATCAGTCATGCTGATGAAAGGCAAAAATGATTCTATATGAGGATTAAAAGATAGCAGTTTCATTTTGAAGGCATTCAAATTAACAAGCCATTTCTTGTTCTAGTTAAGAACTGATTGGAGGTCATTTTCAGGAGCAGATTACTATTAAGGCAAGAGTAAATAGTTGTGCCATCAGCATAAATACCTATTTGAGGACTGATGACATCAGGAAGGTCATTGATGAAGATAAAAATCAATGTAAATTCAAAGTTAAAGCCCTGGGATGAATAATGTGAAGTGATATAGTAGCATGTCTGATTTGTTAAGAATGATTGGATTAAATCAAATATTTGGCCAGAGACTTCATTGAAGGGTATGGGGCTATATCTCTCAACAAGAGCTGTTTTTTCCATAGCAGGTAGGTTTTTATGGGATAGAGAATTATTTCCAATCTTGACAAGAATGTTTAACCACTGCCTTAAAAAAAAAAGTTCCCCAAGCCCATGGAAAGCATCTAGTATTTGTCCTATGTACAAGAATGCAGATGAGCCTTTGTCCCCATTACAATACAACTCCATCAGTCGCATTAGGGTTATTAGAAAACTCTTTGAAGTGATCATAAACATTGTTGGACACCTCAACAAAAACAAACTCCTGAGTGACAAACGTTTTTTTTTTGCGCTAGGCCCACAGCTGATATCCTATTATCATACTAGCAGCATGGCCTGGCATTGCCTGTGCTTGATTCAAAAATCATGACTCAATCACTATCACCTTACTTAAAATATTTTTGCCCTTCCTTGCCTTTAAAGGAGTACCCTTTGCCGTGCTGATGTTGCTACATGACTTACTTCTTGCCTATCTCATGCTGCAAATTTTTTCTAAGCTCTATACTAAACATTAAATCTGTTACGAAAAAAGAACTAAACAAAATGAACACAAAACGATCAGCTTTAAAATAGGACTCGTAACTGGAAAAACCGAATGAAAAAAAGAATGTTAACAACAAATACTTTTTCACACCCAACCCAGTTCTGCAGAATCAGAATCAACGTTGAGTTTAAGCAAGCGAATGAGCCAATTGGAGTGAAGTGCCATGCAAATTTAAATTTTCCCCCACTTGTGACGAATGCAGCTATCGATTTTTTTTGCATACTAGCATGCTAGTTAACATTCGTGTCAGTCAGCTGTTGGCTCTCACGCTGGCCAATAGAATCTTCCTGCCTATTCGTGGCAGCCAGCTATTGGCTCTCACTCTGGCCAGTAGAAAATGGCCGCAAACTACATGAAAACTGCCATAGAAGCATGAAAAAAATCGATTATTTCCACTATTGATGGGAGTTGGGAAATGCAAAGTCAGTCTTGGCCTTACTGCTAACTTGGAGCATGTGCATGGAAATTTTGATGCAAATCCATCGAAAATTGCGGCCATGCATTGGTTACACACACACACACACACATCCTGCCTTTTATAGATAGAGATATAGAATCAGTGAAGTGCTTGATAATAAAAAATATCTTGAGTATGATCACCCTAGATAGCTTTGACAAAATGATTTGATAGAGGATTGCTACACAAACTGGCCAGCTATGGGATCCTTGATGAAATTCTCTTAGTATTCAAGTCTTTCCTGTTAGGTAGGTCTATGAAAGTTGTCATTAAGACCAGTCAGCTGAGGTACAGGAGATCAATGCTGATGCTCCCAAAGGCTCTCTCCTTGGTCCTACTCCTTTATATTAATGATCTGTCCCAAAACACTCACAAATCCTTAGTAAATATCCAAATATCTTTATGACTAGTGACTGTCAGCTGATCTCTCCTCTATCTCTCAAGAGGGGAAAAGACTGGCCGGCATCATTCAGTACATCCAAATGTTAAACTAGTAACATTTTATCAGCACCAAGCAGACACTAAACATGCACTAATCCTAATGAGTGGCTAGACCCTCAAAGAGGCTCCTTGCTTCAAACACATACTCTCAATCTCAAATACTGAACTCCTACTCCATGCTCTATCCTTTATGAGAGTCAGATCAGGCCAAGAATGGAGTGCTGCTGCTATATCTGTGCTAGTGCTGTCCAGCTTTGATAGAGTTCAAAAGTGCTGACATGGCCTTATGAGGGATTAATTATTCTCCACCTTACAACTATTATCCCACAGATGAAATATTGCTTGCTTCTCACTACTCTAGTGTTATTACTATGGCAGATGTTTAGACAAGTTACATTCCTTAATTCCACCAGTTCAGACCTTCATAGTAAGAACCAAACATGCTAGGTTAATGGTTGCAAGCCATCCGTAATTCCTTCATGTTCCTTTGATAATGGGCAAGTTCCACTTAGATAGCTTCTTCTCCAGAACTGTTACATTGTGGAACAAACTCCTGAGTGGATGCTTCCTTGACAACTATTAGGTTGGTGCAAAAATAATGTCGTTTTCTCACATAGTAACACCTAACCTAATACAATCTTTGTTTCTTTAAGTCCAGGGTCAATTGATATCTATTCTACTCCTCCTCATAATATCTTACTTCCTCCTTCCACATCCCTTGCAATAATTCCACTCAGCCTCTACTTTGTATGAACCTTGTCCATATATCGGGTGAAAAACAGTAAAGAAAAAAAATGGTCACACCCAGTTATGGGACTGATGATAATTGGCCAGGCTAAGAACTTTTCAACACCCCTGTTTATACAAAACAGCAAAACCAGTCAAAATACCTAGATAAAATCTAAAGACAGATATGATAGAAATCTTTTTTTCATGTCATACTTGGAGTATAAGCATTAGAGAACATAATAGCACAATAATCTATCATTATTTGGCTGCATCAAAGATTATGTAGCACACTGACTGACTGAAATATTCTGAAACTTTTTCTTATAATTATACAGTTCCAATATTTACTATCCAGTATTATGATATTTGTTCTTAAGTTCTTGTTTATGAATAAATTTATATATGTTATCAGTCAAGAAAAGAAAGAAGAAAAAAAAAGCAAACTAACACAGAGTTTCTTTCAGAATTGATCTCATCTATCTGGTTTTCAATTTTTTTTTTTTTTTTTTCCTTTCTGCAAGAGTTACTTGGTCTCTTTTACTCAAATGTTAATGATGGACTAATGCTTTTCTTATATATTTATTGATCTTTTAACATTTATAAATTACATAAAACCAATGAGAAAGTCTATGTCATTTACTACCAAACTAGATTCTCCAGTTTTTTTTCTTTTTCTCCTTTTTACATTATTTTCTTCTTTCAATCTATTCTTTAACTTGCATCATTTACTTACATTTCTTTTCCTCAATGGAAACTCTAGTTTTACACACATGTATGTACAAACACACTTGAGGACCAATAAGTATGTAGCCCTAAATATTTATTAGCTGAATTTTGATCTGAAATTTTCACTATGTAATATTCAATCTGTGTGATTAATACTCACTGCTGAATTAAGTGCATTGACAAAGAATGAAGTTATATTGAAAAATAAATATTTGCTCTGTAAGATAAATGCTTTTTCCTATCATTCAGTTGCAAACTTATGAATGCACTTAGAAACAGAAACTTACAATACATGGAAAACTGTTTAAATAATTGATAAAAAGAAAATCCATATTTGGTTGAAAAAAAAAAAAACAAAAAAAAAAAACAAACTTTGTCCATCCTGTTGTGAGGTTTTATTTGAATCAATGAAAAGTATAACCTAAATTTTATATAACAGAATGAAAAATCTCATTTTAAAGATAGAATTTTTTGCTAAGGCTGAAAAATTATTGACACCAACAAGGTGGATCAATAAATCTATAGCCTAATGATGATAAAAGTATTTACTTTGTACAATAAATATTTTTTCAACATAATGTTTTTCTTTGTCAATGCACGTTATTCAGTAGTAAATATTAATTATATAGATTGAATATTATACAGTGAAAACTTAAGATCAAAATTAAGCTTTTTAGTGATCTGGCTTCATACATATTTAAAGATCTTTAGGTAAGACATTGATAACCACTAGTGCAACTGAAGGAAAAGACATGAAATTTGTTGGGTATTCTAAAATTAAGAGATATTACCAGAAATTGCATCCTAATTATCAGTATCTCTAATTTCTAGGACATATAATGAAGAGGGCAAGGAGTATTTGACACCCACAGGGCATATTGGAAACAAGAAGGTTAATTGATTCATTTGTTTTTTAAGGTTTACCAATCTTTTGCATGTTATTTAAAGCAAGAATAACATTTTTGGATTGGTAGAATTTTTTGGAGATAATAATGACATACGGATAGAAGTCTTACTATTTAAACCATAGCTGGAGAGGAGAAGAGGTGGATTCATACCTTTTCCCAATGTGCATAAGTGAATAAATGAACCAGACTGGAGTTGGAATTCAGTTCTCTGATTTCCAACACTGAGCAGTTATCTATTGCATCACCTGCACATTCACGCTTACAGCACCTCATATTCCAAAGTAGTCACCCATCTAGGTACTGACCAGGCTCAACGTTGCTTAACTTCAGTGATTGAATGAGAACCAATGTTTCAAAGTGCTATGACCATAAGCCAGAAGGAAACAAGTAGCCTACTGAATGAGTTCATGTAAATGGATGGCAGAATAGAAAATGGGATGGATGGTGAAATATAAGCCCTACTAAGTGTTACAAAAAAAAAAAAAAGGATGTTGTGGAGAGCAATGATTAGCCATGTTATTAATGGCACCCTCAAAGTGCAAACATCAAGGAATGTTTTTGGAGCCATAAAAGTACTTGATTAATTGCACATATTGTCTCTCTATGTACCATGTGCCTTTAGGTTGTAGGAAATCATCACTCTCCACTACTTCCTTTCTTTTGGTGTTTTCAGCAATATTTTCTTCTTTATGATCTCTCTTTGAACTCTAAAAGTCTTGAAGAGAACCATTCTTCTTGGAACCTGTCACTACAGAATCAAAACACATAATTCTGCCAAATAACAGAAACCACATCACTTGAGGACTTTCAGCAGCTGCAACAACTAAAATTGGTAGCACATGTAACTCAAAGAGAAACTAATGACTTAATTGAGGTGTTGACATTCTGCACTACTTCAAACAAAAGGTTAGGAAGGAAGCTCTTATCAATACTGGAATGAGTAAAAACAGTCACTGAACTTGAGAAATCTAATTTCCTGAAAATTTGTTTTTCAGAGAAAGATTTTATAAATTTCAACCAACTGACTCTTCAGTAAATGAATGCCAAATGTTTGCATATAAGAAAAGAGCACCATTACTATTTGTCATTGTTATTTTGCCCCAGGTCAGTTTTCCCAAATTTGATGCCTAGGAGTAAATTATGATTTGTAAGTTTTACTAAGAAATTTAATAATAAAATTAGATTACTATCAAGTAGATTATTTTCTTCTTTGTATTGCTTCTCTTGCTTTGATACACCTTGTGAGTGTCAAATTTTTCAAACCTTTCTCCATCATCATATATTCCAAAAGTTCCAGATACATCTTGTTGATTCCTTGTTTTTATTCTTCTTATAACTTCTTCAGTTACCATATTCTCTGTTCATGTGCCCGATTAGAAAATTAAAAATAAAATTTTAAATTCTCATAAAGAAACATGTATTAGTCAATTATATAGTCTATATGGTTTTTAACATATGAGCACATAGCCAAGTGGTTAGAACGTTCGCATACTGACCATGAGACTTGGGTTTGAATCTCACCATGGTCAATTTGTCAGGAAGGAAACTTCCTGATGTTATCAAACTGGAGTGTGTCGATCCCAGCATGCAGCACCTTTGGAAAGCACCTGAAAACCAAACATTGGGTTGACCCAAGCCTTGTGAGTGAAATTGGGTAGATAGAACCCTTGGGCAGCGTCGATAGCTGTGCTAACATGAAGTCACAAGTCATTGTGGCCAAGGACTTGAGTGTGCTGACTTTGTTCAAATTGTTGATCATGCTAGATAACACACACTTTCCTAGAAACTGTAACTAAGGTCTGCTCAGCATAGTTGCAGTATAAAGTGTGGGTGATGAATAAACACAAATGCACCTGAACAAGCGCCTACAATAGGGATTGTCTAGCTGCCCTAGTAGACAGATGTCCTTGAATACGAGTGGCCAGCTATACAATATAATACATTGTTTTTAACAACTGTCTCCTATTATTCTACAAACTTGTTGAAGCCATTTTCTTAGAAACTGTGTTTTTTGTTATTTTTTGACTGACTGTATACAGTCCAGTTTTTTGACATTTAAATTATTCTATAGAGAGCAGAAGAAATGAAAATCTGAAGATGCCAAGTCAGGTGAATATGGTGTGTGCTGGAGGGTTTTCTCCATTTCAACTATTTAACTTCCTGCAAGGTCCGTTTTGCAATGTGCAGTTTTGTGTTGCTGTGGTGGAAAAAGAAATAATTCTGATGCTTACTACTTTCTGAAATTCATAGAGCATAATATGGCAAAACTGCAACTTTTCATCTTCCACATAATTTGTGGGCAAAGTGTAATTATTCAACAAAGCCTGACTTGCAGCTGAACAATGCAAGGTTTCAAGCTAGAACACACCAGAAATTGACACCAAAACAAACACTAGTGTCAAGTTGCAACCATTTTATATCAACAATGAAAATTGGGAACAAACTTTTTCAATAATACCCACATATTAGTCACTTCAAGTCTTTTCTTCATTTGAGCTAAAATTGTTCAGCAATCATTTGTTCAGACATTCCATAGCAGTCCAAAACTATTTTTTTGTTTCTAATATTAACAAACCTTCAAGCAGTCATCCAAATTTTAAAGAATTATTAACTCATCTATACTGATGTTCTAACAGTTTCTAAAAGTTTCCCAGAGTAAAACTTAAGTCCTTCAGATTTCTTTACTCCATTGTAACAAATTATAACAAACTTCATATCTTATCTTTCTAAACATACCTGTTTTTAGCATTTTAACATTTTGGGGTTCTTTGAAGTCATTGATTTACAACAGTGTTTTCCAACATATACCCCCTTGTGTGATCTGTAACATTGAAAGGGAGCATTGGGAGTTTTTATTTCATTTGGGGAATAGTAAGCATATTCAGGGGCAGTAAGCATTTATCTATTTATTTTAAAAATTTTTTAAAATTATTAAATATTGGCTAGAAAAGGAAACTTCTGAAAAGTACCTAAAGCTGTAAGAAGCTATCAAATTTTTATTCATTGTTTTTCCATCTTTCTGTATGGCTGAATGTCATTTCAAAGCAGTTACACAACTTCTTACTAAACAAAGAAACCACCTGCAAATTACAAAATGAGGAGATCTATGATTATTTCTAAGCAGCATAGAACTTAGAGTAAGAGCCTTAGCCAATAAGCACCAAAGTCAATGATTGCATTGAAAACATTGAGACAAGCCAAATAAAAATTTTTTAGCATTTTAATCATTAACATTTATAATAGAAATGAAAACAATATTACAATTATTTTTGCACTAATACCTAAGTGTTACCTTGCTCCGAAATATGAATTCAGCATAATATTCAAAATTTAATTTGACATGGGTTGTTGACCAAAAGGGGACGCTGGTTGGAAAAATGTTGGAAAACACCGTTTTACAAAAACAGTTTTGTTTTATGAAATAATGTCTTTTCTACTGATTTTTTTTTTATTTTATAAATTTAACATCTTAAACTTGTGTTAAAAAGTTAAAACATTTTGACAAATAATTTCACATTTTTTGAGAGTAACTGACTTGTTTGGACTTGAAGTCTTCTTGACCACCCACCTCTATCCAGTCCAATACTTACAGGAGACAAAGGACACAACAATAGGGGATATTGAAAGGTGGCAGAAGATTTGAGAAATGTATTTTTTCTTTTACATAGAATACCCATTTGGTTATAGTTACATCTGAGAATTATAAATTGATAAATTTCAAATGATAAGAACTATTATTGTCAGATATCAATGACTGTGTGATTGATACAGAATTCCAAGTACAAAATTAAAAGATCAAAAATTATTTTGAATTGAAATAACCTGTCAGCACAATTTATTACTTATTAATGGCATAAGTATATATGAGAGAGAGACGGGGGAGAGGATAGAACAGATAAGGAATGTCTGTTAAACTTGAGTTTTTCCTGGTGTTGAATCAGTCATTTGCTGTCAGGTGGAAATTTATAAATAATGTTCAGAGTACTTTAGACCATCATAAGTCATTTTCAAGGAAAGAAGACAAAAGTTAAGAGACAGCCAGTGGAGTGTTTACGCTGTTCTCTGAATGGTTCAGAGTTTGAAATGAACATGGTTTCACATGCTATCATGGCGAAATATATCTTGACTCCTCTTTCTTTTCTTGAAAATGACTAACAATGGTTGAAAGTACTCAGATCATTACACACAATTTTGGCAAGCTCCTTTATAAGTCTCTGCCTGATATCAAATGACTTATTCAATACCAGGAGAGACCGACCACAAAGCTCAACTGATATTTTCTGTCATGCCACCCAACTTCTAATAGTAGATCAATAAGTCCATAGCCTCATTAACTGAATTTTGGCCTAATATTTTTACTATATAATGTTGTATCTATTTGATTAATAATAAACATTGAATTAAGTGCACTGACAAAGGAATTATTTATGAAATAAAATTTTTGTTGCATAAAGCAAATTTTTCATCATTAAGCTATGAACTTATTGAGACACCAACATGTATGTGCATTTAAAGTGTTACACAGAAAATTTATTTAATAACCAAACTTTTGGGCCAATCCAATACATCATTTAACCATTCACATATCACTAAACAATTTCAAGTCTTCTAAAGAATAAATGCTTAGATGTATACTTGAACCATGATGAAAGAGATTTGCACACAATCTCTTTCATTCATTCTTCAGTTAGAAGTGACATGGCTACTTTTACATACCTAACAGAAGAGGGGGATGTTTATTTTTTTTGAGGAAATTTTCTAATCCCAACCAAGCCTCCTAAGATTACTCATTAATTTCACACTTTTTAACCCTTTAACACTTTTTATTAAGCCCTCACTTTATTTATTGCATATCAAGAAAACTTATGACCTGCAAAATTATTTCAAATCTCCACCTTGTATTAGACATGTTGGGAAAATTAAATAAAATCAATAAACAAAATAATAATAAATAATAAAAAAAAAAATGAAAAAAGAAATGAATTTTCCCATAATGCAAGTAATAAAGAAATCAGAAAGAGTTTTTGGCTACCTGTGTGATTTTATGACCCCATTTCTGAAAAGGACAGAATCTCTCTCTTTTTCACTTTCCAACAACATGAATTGGCAGACCTACTCATGGTCATTCCAACTCAGCACACAGCTGACTTGAGATCAACCATTTTGAGCATTGTTATCCTAGCTTCTGAAGCAAAAATGAAAATGAACACACCCAAAAGACTTGTTTCACTACAGTCACCATAAAAGGAATAAACATCCGTAGCAGAAACTAAAGTTTTTGTATGCTTCTATCTTTAATTGTTAACATACATGAACATTCATGTTCACTTTTAATACACACAAACACACAACCTGTTGATTTCCATAGACACCTAAGAATATATCATTTCAACTTGTTTAAAGGATTAGCCACATTTTATGCCTTTCCTAGGAGTAATCATTGATATAATTAACAATAATTCACTTTTGAGGTTTACCTTATTAATATGAATTTAATGTTTTCATTAACATGTTTTAAAAAAATTGGTATCACCCCATGCAAGGCAGTAAAGCCACTAAGACACACAAGGGGTTACAGGGTGTGGAAGAATTAGAAACAGAAATATTAATAATGAGCAAGAAGAGTGCAGTAAATAGTGATTGACATTGCATTTAAATTTTTGCAGATTCAAGTTGGCTGGAAAGCATGGAGCTGGAAGGGAGTGCAAGAAAAGAAACTTAGCATAAATGGAGGGAGAAGAAGGGCGTTAGCATGTAAGTGAATGTAGTGGATTCAATTGGAATTCGAATTCGGCTTTCCAATTCCTCAATCTGTTAATTTTGTTGTCACTTCTGTTTTTCTTTACATTTTTATTTTTAATTAATTCACCCCAAGCAAGGCAATAATGCCAATATGATACAAAAGGTTACAGGGAAAGTAAAAAAGAATGAGAAGACTGAGAATGGGGAGGATTGAGGAAAAAGACAAAAGAAGGAACAGAGTTCAAGAAGATGGCAATTGATGATGTATTTAAATTTTTGAAGATTGAAGTTATCCAGGAAGCAAAAATCAAAAGGGCACTCCACAGTTGGGAAGTGCAAGAAAAGAAACTGCTAGAGTAGACACAGTAGTTGCATCTCATGAGTTCAATAATAAAATGGTGAGAACTAGTTGCCAGTCTAGTAGCATACTCCAATTCAGTTTGGGCACCAGGAAAAAAGTTCATTAGAGCAATTGCTCTGAAAATATTTGTAGAAAAGACAGAGGGTAGCCACATCACATTGGTGAGAAAGTGACAAGTCAAGATGCCTGGTCAGGATTGATTACATTACAGACAGTTCTTTGGATTTTGTCAAGAATCCCAAGATATAAAGAAGAAGCACCAGACTCGATATGGCTACACTATTCAATGCATGAACGAATGTTACATTTATAAGCGTGCAAGATGGATTCTGATGAGATAAATTTTCTGGAATGACACAGTGAACAAACTTTCCTTGTAGTAGGAATATTTCTGACATGGTTAAAAACTTAAATAAAAGAAACACTTATGAAATAAGTTAATTCCTCTCTTTTTTTTTTTTTTTGTTTATTATACAAAATTTATTGTGTATAAAATTAAACACAAAAAGAAATTTCTAATCATTTTTACCTTATTCTCTTTATGTATAATATCATAAAAGGAAAATAAGTCATGAGTGAATGATATTTTGGAACAGAAAGTCAAGGGTGAATGATGCAGGAATTAAGAAGCAATGAGTGGATTTTATAAGTACAATGGTTTTATTTCAAATACAATAAGTTCATGCCTAATTTGTGACAAGAAATGTAGGTTTGATGTACAACTTTCAACAACAATAATCAGTTATCAGAGACTTCATAAGTACTAAATACACTGGGTTCTAAGATCAAAGAAATCTTGAGTGTGTTTTTAATTGAAACTAAAGAACAATAAAACAAAAAGTCATGTTTCTTCAGGATGTAAGTGATCATGACTCTCCATGTATTCTTTTTGTTTATCTCTGAATTGCCAAGGTTTATTGGGAAAGATTGTAGAGTAGTTTCTTATTATCTTCTCCATGATTTGATTCTATTCTCTTAAAATGGTTGCCACCCAAGGCTAGAGAAGCCAGTCTACTTTGCTCCTAAATCAATTACTGGGTGAAAAAGAGATGGATTCATGTTTTTTCCAAGAGTATTAGCATGAAAGTGAATGCAACAGACTTGGCTAGAATTTAAACGCGACTCATCAATTTCTAATTCTATGCTGATAACCATTACATGACACACACACACATATTTACCTTTAGAGTTTATAGTACAACTTTATAAACAGATTCAAAGTTTTATTTCTTGCATACAATTATAAACCACATTATCCCAGCACTAAAAATAGAATCTCATCTCTCTAAAACAACACCGACCTTATTGTGACACTAAACTATATTCATGTAAGCAATGTGATAATAATTGTGGAAACTGTTTAATGGGGATACATTTCACTGAGTGATAACTCAGCTAACTGATAAATTGAAACATTCAATAATGTTAAAAATAGTGAAAGAACATCATTAAAATCAATTTCGTTTTTTGTTTTTTTTTACTGGGAATTCACATAACAATGACCTGATTTATCTTTGTGCCTTTCAATCTTTATTGCAATAAAACAAGACATTGTAGCACAATTTTTGATGTTTTAACTTGAAGAATAAAGCAATTTTCTGTCTAATTGAGTTACTAGTTTCCAAGTAAGTTTTAATTGAATGCATAAACTGACCAACAAAAAAAAATTGCTCTCCAATGGAGATAACTCTAGTATTAATTACTCATATTTGTTTTTCTGAGATGATAAGTTATCATTATTTACACTTTTTACATTCAGACTATTATCCTCAATTGACGACAATAGTGTGAATGTAAATAATATTTGTTTTTGTATTTTTTTAATTTGTTTATTTTCTAACAGTTCACCCAATAAAAGGTCTAAGGGCCACTCAATGTAGAGAGGGTTACTAAGTGAATTTGTAAGGAAGGGATAAGTAAAAGAACAAGTAAGATAGATATCAGTTAATCCTGGACTTAAAGAGGCAAATTTATAGTTATCAAAGAAGCATTCTCTTGGGAGTTTATTTCACAAAGTAATAGTTCTAGGGAACAAACTTAGTGGAACTTAATTTTTATTAAAGGAACACAAAGAGAATAGGGATGGTTAGACACAGTGAACACAGCATGGTGGATCCTAGCTGTGAAGGTGGCCCCAAGAAATGCAACTTGTCTGAACATCTGCCATAATAACAGTGATATAGCAATGAAAGGCTAGTGATATTTTGCCTCTGTGATAAGGATTGCAAGGTAGAGAATAATTCATCACCCACAAGGCTGCATAAGTGCTTTTGAACACTGTCAAGGCTGAACAGTAAAGAATATGATAAGAATAATAAGTAGTGAAAAATATTTTACCTGCTTGCACTCTTCTTCATCAGCAATTAAGGCATACCAATGATGATATTTTAACAATAATAATTTAGTGATAATTAGTATTTGTAAATAATTATAAATTCTATAAATATGAAGTGATTTGACCTCAAGCATTTAAGCAAGCATTTTGTAAGGGTAAAAAATAAATAGGTACAGATTTTGTAATAAAAATCATATCGGCTTGTTAAAAGAAAGGACATATTTCCTTCTTGATCATGTTTTTAGTAAAAGTAGAAAAGTTTAAGACTTTCTCTTTGCCTTATGCCATTTTGATCTATGCTGCTAAAATGCTGTAGCATAAATAAACTGATACTGTCTGCATTCTCTTCCATCAGCTCTAGTGGCATACCACTGATGATACTTTAATAATAATAAATAATAAGTCTTTAGTGATAATTATCATTTGTAAATAATTTGATACAAATTGCCAAAGTACTGGACAATAGATAAACTGATGAGAATTTGTCTTTCTTCTATATGTCCTGTCCCATCAAGATGTAGGTGATCATGGATCTCCACAATTTCCTGTCCTTTGAAGCTCTTAATAAATTTTGTCTATTTGTTATCTCTCCTAAACCTTGCTCCACCATCTATTTACTAAAGCTCTCTAGGTAGGTTATGCGTTGTTTGCCTGTCCCTCTTGCCTTCAAGCCCTTGAATTTTTAATTTTCTCTTGTCTTCTTTTCTCATTTTCTTTAAAATTTTGTCATTGTTCACATGTTCAGTCCATTATATTCTCAGCATCTCTCTGTAGTACCACATTTCTGTTGCTTCAAGTCTCTTCTCCATCTGTGATGAGACTGTCCAGTATTCACTGCCATATAGGAAGACTAATATTACAGAACAGTTCAGTACACTTTTCTTTGTTTCTAATGAAATAATTGAAAGCTTCTACAGGCAAATACATTAGCAAGAGCAAACTACTTACATTTATTGAGTTAAAATAATTATTGAAATTGCCATTAAAATGTTCTAATGAATTTTAATTTGCTAATTTAACATAGCAGTTAATTAAACATCAAAGAAGAAGGAATTTATAAATGTTATAACTTGAGCAGAGGTGATAATGGATGATGGTCAATGGCACAAACAATAGATTTAGTGAACTGAGTTCAAACTCTGACTGGGAATGTTTGTGCTCACTCTGCACTGATGCCCCTGAGAAAGGAAAAGATATATTTCTCTTTCAAGCTATTGGTAAACACTTGGAGAGTTAGAGCACATTGGACCTGTATAATATTTCACCTTTGGTGTCAGACTAGCACCATGGTCTCAAAGAATTCACTTACTAATGAAACTGAAGCAATACTGCTTGATGGTCCACAAAGTATGAAAGAAGAAACACAACAATATAAACTATGAAAAATTTACTCATTTGTGAATTTCTTATCAGCAGAGTATAAAACATGATTTTACTCTTGTCAAAATTTCAAAATCTTAGATCAAGAAATGTTCAGTCCCAATTTTAGGGTCTCAGATCAAGAAACAATTTTTATCAAGCTTGAAAATACCTTGATAAGTCTGCATGTAAAACTTATTTTTTTATTAAGTTCGTTTTCTTAATTTAAAGAAGTTACAGATAATCATTAAAACATAAAAATTAATGATAAATTTAATGTATAGAATATATAAGAAACATTAAAAACTGTATTTATAAAAGATCTATTATATTTTACCATAAATTATTTGATGGATTGATTTTTATAAAGACAGAATTTCTTTGCAAATAATTTTGAATTGCCTTTTTTTCTTTATTGTGAATAGTAAAAGTCTGTTATGATTTACTGGATATTCAAATGGAATGACATGTATAAATCATTCACTTTGCATGTGGGAAAATTTATTTCAGTATGGCCAGTAATTTGTAATATAACTTGTTCAAGTAAATCAAAGAATGTCCTTTATTTTGTTTTTACTTTGAAGTTAAGGTTGGTGCAACATATCTAAAAGCATGCTCTGCCACGATTTAAACAAGTTTCCTTACTTGAAAAAGTGTCATCTCGGACATAAATGAATGGAATCATCCATTTATATAAATAAGCAGAGTTAAGCGGAGTTTAGCAGAGTTAGCATTAGGTCAATTGCTAATTGTATCTTCAGTAGTAAGCCTATTTCATTACTTACCTACAAGTTTGTCTTCCTTATCATTTCTCTGTTATCTTGAAAACACAAAATACAACAAAAAGTGACATATCTACTTTTAGTCTCTTAATATTACATCTGCTAAAATGTTTTCTTGTTTAGAAAAATATAATTATTTATGAGTGTCACAAATTTTACAAGTTTATAAATACCTTGAGTATACTGGATATAAAATGGAAAAAAAAAAAAGAAAAATATTCAAAGTCTAGTTGCCAACTCAAAGGCTGAAAACAACCAACAATACTTGGATACACCTAAAGCAAGAGCTATTATGTACTGAAGAAGAGGTGTAGTAGGCCAGATAAAGGTACATCACGAGAGTATTACCAATGGGCAGGACATTAGCTTTAGAAAAATGGAAAACGTTGCTAGCCTTTACTTCTATATACCATAATATTATCAAAAGTCATCTACATGTGAGATTCAAACCCAGTCAGAATGCTAATGCTCTAGCACCCATACGTTGGTGACCATACAAACAGGTAGATAGATACAGATTCTTTTAACTGCTGACCTTATGTGAAGGGGTTATCAGAGAAAATACAATGGATCTGTGGTCCATATAACATCAGGACAACCTTCAAAAGCTTGACGACACTCAACAGATATCCTAAAGCAAGAGCCATTATGTACTGAAGAAGAGGTGTAGTAGGCCAGATAAAGGTACACCATGAGAGTATTACCAATGGGCAGGACATTAGCTTCAGTGTGTGTGGGAAAGTCTTCAAGTAGAGTGAGCCCACTATTAGTCGAATGAATTTTATTGCATTAAAATTCATTCGACTCCTATTCACAGATGGAGGAAAAGAGAAAAGATTTTTGGTGAGGGATTCAGTTTTCCCTAATATGATTTCTCAAATTTATTTCTTATAGAATTAAAAAAAAGGAGACTGAGACATTGTCAGAAAGTACATTTGTAACTACTTATCAGGTAGCTGATGTGTAGGTTTGCAAGTTTTCATGTCTTTGCTGGAGAGGAACTAAAACAGACCCTGCTGACCTTAAAATTGATTGATTGACCGACTATTTGCACTTGGTGGCTAGATCTTGCTCAGTACTGCTATGGAAGGGATGAGGGGCAGATTTATTAAAATTTGAGGAAAATGGTTCTCTACAAGCCACAGAAAGATTGGCTCACAGATCACATTTTTGAAACCTTGACATAGAAGTATATATTTATCTGCCAAGTTTTTGTGCATTTTAAGTACATTTTACAATAGAAACATTTTTCTGTTTATTATATATAAACTCTATTTGGGATAGGCTTCTTCTTGTGACTCACTGAAAAAAAAAAAAAAAAAAAAAAAAAAAAATGAAGAAGAAACGATCATGTGAAATTTTTTTTTCATGATATATACTCATGTATAGGCTGACTTCCTGTATAGTGTGACCCCTGAATTTTTCTGCATATATTTTAACTCTTCCAGAAAAAAATTTACCTGTGTATAGTGCAAACAGTCACCAAAAATGTATGATTATTAACCTTTTCAAAAAAAAAAAAAAAAAAAATATGTGTAGTGTGACTCCCAATTTTTTGCATACAAACCTGATCATAAAAAAAAAAAAAAAAAAAAATCACACTAGAGTATTTATGATAGATGTTCAGAAAACTGAAAACCAAAACTCATATCAAAGAAGCCTAAACAATATCCAACTAAGATGCTTTCCTTTGGTTATATCTATTTGTATGCTTATATACTTGCAAATAACCATATATTGATTCTTATGTAAGTTTTATATCTTAAAAGGTATAATAAAATCTGGAAAGCATCCCTATAAAAAAAATTAAATTCAAATAAAGTTCATAAGACGTATAACATTTTATAGATGACCATGAGAAATGATGCAAAATCACATTATCATCTAATTTTTTTCATTTTAGAATTTCTGTCATTGTAAAGTTTTTAGGCTGATAGATCCCAGCACATGGCCAGATTGCTGAGGGATTGTGATAGAGCGGTTTCACAGTGGAGGCTTGTATTTGTACTAAGTCAGTCCTAAAATAGGTTTGACGTACAAAATGTTAGGAACTTGCTATAATAGGTATAACGCAGAGTAATCTCGTTGTGGTCGATGATACTGCAGTATTCGACTAACTGTCGTCCGACCTCAACTGACCGAACTGACTTCCACGTTACTCTTACTACTCCTACTTATTATAGGTGGGAGTGTCTATTAACTATAGAATAGGTGTGTTCCACTATAACAGGGATGGATGTTTTTCTTGAGGTCACCATGTCTAGATAAATCGTCAACTAAAGCTAAAGAGTGTCTATCTGCCCACTAGGTGATGGCTTGTAACAAACAACTATTAACAGCTTCTGAACAATTTTGTTTACTCAATTTCCCTCACAAGGTATGGGTTAGCCTGTAGTATGATTGTCAGTCACTTCCCAATGTTGTCACACACCGGGATTGTCTCCCCAGAATGATATTGTAGTAGGATTAGGTTGTAATAACACCATATGGAAATATACACTTTCCTTTTCACTAAGAAAGTGACAAAGAAAACTCTCTCTCTCTCTTCTCTATTACAACCTTCTTCCTTTCCTTCCTTCTATTGTACCTATCCTCATTAACTGACAGAACCTGGACATAGCTTATGTGGGTCAGTGAATGTCATAATAAAAAAATAAAAAAAATCAACTAATGACAACACATCCTGCCAAAAATCAAATGGAAAACACTGATGTGTCAGGCTAAATAAAAAGAAGTAAAAAAACGTGTGCAGAAGGAGAAGTAGGAAACTGGTTCAATGTAGCAGTTCAAGACCCAAGAGTTGGAGATTCAGTGGCTGTGAGAGTAACCAATAAGAAGAAAGAGTGAATTCAACAAATTAATTTCTCTCAGCCAAAAACACAACGACCCTGTATGGACTCTGAAATCACAAAAAGGATGATGGTGATAGTCGCCCACTTTAACCACTGCAACCAAAGGGAGTCAACAATAAAATGGTATTATAGACAGTAAAATTTAGCCTTTACTTATCTATTAGCCCTACCTTCATCTCTATATACCATAATATTATCAAGAAGTCATGTACATGTGAGATTCAAACCCAGTCAGAATGCTAATGCTCTAGCACCTATATGTTGGTGACCATACAAACAGGTAGATAGGTTCAGAACTGGAGTGGAAGAGAGTTTCAGTGGAATGCATCTACTAAATAACTGGTAGGTATTATGATAAGTAGATCGATATATGTTCAGTGAGTTATTTGTGATGTCAATACAGAATTTACTATGGTAAAGATTTTTTTAAAATAAAATGTGATAATTTTATAGGTAATTTTTTCATAAAATTTCCTGGGCTCTCATTCAGGCTCAAGTTATATGGTAATACCCTGTGAATACATCCCAATAACTATAGAATAGAAGTGGTCATATTGGTCAGTATAGTATCTAGATGACATCAGAATTTATATCTCTAAAGCCAACTATATGGTTAAGTTACGTAGATGACACCTTCATACTCTGGCCACACCAGGAAAAAGTTCAGGTTCTACTGGACCACGTGAACTCAATAAGACCTTCGATACATTTCACAATGGAGAAAGAGAGTAACAACATACTCCCATTCCTGGATGTTCTAATATCTCGAACTGAGCATGGGTTCAAGACATCTGTATACTGTAAACCGACATTCACCGGACAGTACCTCAAGTTCAACACCCACCATCCATACAGCATAAAAAAAGGGATCGTCCGCTGCTTACAATACTGAGAAAAAGTCATAAATAGTGACACAGAGACATTAGATAAAGAATTGGTCAGTATAAGTAGTACCCTACAATGTAATAACTACCCTGGGTACATGGCAGCAGCCCCAAAAAACTGGGATAGGCAGGTACAAGAGGAGGACAACAACATCTCTGAAAACAGTCTGCCTACCTTATGTGAAGGGGTTATCAGAGAAAATACAATGGGTCTGTGGTCCATATAACATCAGGACAACCTTCAAAAATTTGATGACACTTCGTAGATATCTCTTCCGAGTAAGACCCCACCATAGAGGAGAACATGACTAAAGACTGTGTGTATGCTATCCCGTGCAGCTGCGGAAATAAATATAAAGGGGAGACAGGCCGCCCCCTTAAGGTAAGGCTTCAGGAACACTAGAAAGCTGTAACACAAGGGGAAGTGGAAAAATCAGGTCTGGCTAACCACATATGGAGAGAGAAGGGAGATCGCCGCCCCCTGTGGGATCAGGTTGAGATCATAGCAAGGAACACCATTGGAAAATTCGTAAACTTAAGGAATCAGCACATATGCTAGGCCATACAATATGGAAACCAGTAATAAGGAGTTCCAGAGAAAAGCGATAATAACAACAAAAGTTGCAATATGAGCTCTGGTAAAAACATGGAATGATAACTGCAAAAATTGCAATATGAGCACTGGTAAAAATGGTTACTGAGACATTAGGTTTATAATACCCAGAAATTCATACTCAAGGACACATGGCACAGTGGATAAAGGTGTTGGTCAGTGATAGGACACAAGGATGTGAGTTCAATACTCGGTTAAGGCAGTGGAGAACTTTCAGAAGGAAATTAACAGGAGATAACTGATAACTGACATCCCTTAAAAACATGTCATGTGGAACTAGAACAGTCTAGTTTCTTGATCTGAGATCTTGAAATTGGGACTAAATGTTTCTTGATCTGAGATCTTGAAATTGGGACTAAATGTTTCTTGATCTGAGATCTTCAAATTGGGACTAAATGTTTCTTGATCTGAGATCTTCAAATTGGGACTAAATGTTTCTTGATCTGAGATCTTCAAATTGGGACTAAATGTTTCTTGATCTGAGATCTTCAAATTGGGACTAAATGTTTCTTGATCTGAGATCTTCAAATTGGGACTAAATGTTTCTTGATCTGAGATCTTCAAATTGGGACTAAATGTTTCTTGATCTGAGATCTTCAAATTGGGACTAAATGTTTCTTGATCTGAGATCTTCAAATTGGGACTAAATGTTTCTTGATCTGAGATCTTCAAATTGGGACTAAATGTTTCTTGATCTGAGATCTTCAAATTGGGACTAAATGTTTCTTGATCTGAGATCTTCAAATTGGGACTAAATGTTTCTTGATCTGAGATCTTCAAATTGGGACTGAATATTTCTTTCTGTTAAAAGAACAAAGCAAGGATTAATTTCTTCTCTTATGAAAAAAATAGAATTTAATTTTTTTTTTTTTCCATTTCATCATCCATTTGATTTAGTTTTCAAAAATGATGGCAATCTACTTCTTAAAACAGAATTTTCTTTTCTCACTTACACTTCCTGATGATGACTCGGGTGAGTCAAAAGCTTGGACTGCACAGGAATTTTAGTTAATTTATCCGCACACAACAGCCACATTTGTGAAAGGATATTCATAAATTAGATAAAATTTGATAAACATAAATAGTCTGTTTTTAAAAATACATGTTTAAACAAACAGTTATTGCTCATAAATTGAATTTAAATTTCTACTTAAAATTTTAAAGGTACAATCTTTAATACTGCATATGTTCACATTTTTATGAAATAAAAAATAAAAAAAATCTAGAGTCTTAATTTATTTATGCTTTAAATATGTTTCAAGTAATGAATAAGAAACCTCAAGCTTCATTTAAATGCTGAATTAACAAGTAACATTTTTGAGTAAATTGTTTTAGACACACAGTATCTAAGTGTATGCATATTCTGAGTTTGTACAACAAAATTAGTCTACCTCTGTTTTTTCTCACAATGTACTGTAGATTTTTTTGTAAATTACACAAATACCCAGCATGGTATATGTGCACTATAATGATTAGCAGCATGAAAAACAGAATTGGCAGACCAAGTTCTATTTCCTGTCAAGGCTTGTCATACCTCCTATATCTGATGAAGTCTGAAGTTAACAGCTCAGTGACGGAAATTTCAAATGACAAAATATGCCTCAGAGTTGGTGACTCCATGCATCCACTTCAAGTTTCTACAAATAGAATAAATCTTAATCAACCAATCAGCTGAGTTCCCACTCAAAACACAAAATTCCATTTTCTGATTCACTCTGACAGTATTTAAAAGTAACAAATTTTGGAACTACAGAGACCTAGATTGAATATAATTGTTGAACAGAGACAGTCAGAGAGAAAGACATTTTGCTATCATTATGTTTCTTCAATATTTTTTATTTATTTTTAAAACTAAAATAAGATTTTTTTTTCCATTTTTAAAAAGTCATTTTAAACCTTAGGTATCACTTTTCTTTGGAGGTACCTAATTATAAATATATATATTTTAGGAAAATCTATGACAAAGTGGAAACATTTTTTCATGTGACAGGTTTTATCCTTCAACACTTCTCATCAAACTATGGTGATGTGATTACACATGCACATAAATGAGAGGAGATGCTGAAATTTTAAATTTTAATGCCCTCCTTTCATTCATGAGCATATGTCAACACACCAATGCAATTATCACTTTAGTCAGATGAAGTTGCAAATGATGAAATTCGTCATTGGAAAAGGTTTTTCCACTGTCATAGATTTTCATAAAATTATTCTTGATATATAAAAATTTATTTATATTTCCCCCCCATATATATATATATATATATATATATATATATATACATACATACACACACTTTACAATTGGAATTAAGATACCTTTAGTTAGACTAAAGGTATCTTAATTCCAATTGTAAAGAAAATTTGCTCTGTTTAATGAAAATCAACATTGAGCACTCTTTTGTGAGTCAGTTTTAACATATTTCAAATTCTATGTTGTGTTAATACAACTTGCCTGTATTATACCAATGGATTACTACATATATATATATATATATATATACATACATACACACAATGGCAAAATTAATTTAAAATTCTGACCAATGATTATGAACCTTGTTTCTCTTATAAAAAAGTATAGTAAATTTTATTTTTTTAAATGGTTTTCTATTTTGACATTCAGATGTTGATCAATTTATTTTTAGAAGACAAGATTAACTTTTGTAGCAAAAAGATGGCCAAATTATGAAAGATTCAGATTTTTCCATGCTAATATTTGATATTGGTCTATTTTTACAATAAAACCTTCCAATGATATGACAAACCAAAAGTTTGTTATAGTGAATTTCTGTGAATAGATTTTTAGACAATTGTTAAACAAATCCATTACAATTTATTTTAACTGTATTTTTTTTTTATAATAAACAAAAAGCTTGTATATTTTTTTTCAAAGTGAACTTTTTGAAAAATATAACACTATCTTCTGACCCTGACTTTTGTCTATTCTTAATAGAGTTAAGGATGATAGCCACTCTAAAAATTCCCTGGAGAGCTGATCTGAGCTTAGAGATTGATTAAAATCAAGGCTTACAATGGTGTATCAACATGTTGACCACCGGTATGACAATAGGCCATGTTTTTTTAACTAAATATCTGTATGATTAATCCAGTTTATTCATGGAAAGTTCATACATTAATTATACCCATGCCATGGCTCAAGCTATTCAATAGAGAAGCCAGGGAATGTTATATTGGTTGTCATAAATGTGTCATTTTTAATTAATTACTAATTAATTTAGCTTATTGATTCTTTTCAGATGATATCAAGATTCAAAATAGGTTTCTTTTTATTTTTTTAAGATTTTTGTTAATAATAGAAAACGGTTTACAATTGAAATGTTTTAAAAAATAAGTAAACATCTTATGTCATAAGTTTATTGCTAAAGAAGCATAGAAAAGACATTGAAATAAAGATAAATTATGTATAGAAATTTGCTTATGGTCATATCAATTTGAAACATCAGTTTTCACCCAATCACTGGTTAAGCAACACTGAGCCAGGTCAGCACCTAGTAGGTTGACTGCTTGGGAATACCAGGTGTTGTAAGCTTTGATGTGTGGCTAATGTGATGGACAATGGCTCAGAATGAGAAATTGTAGAGTTGAGCTTGAATTCCAGCAGAGTTTGTTATAGTCACTTATGCGCAAATACGCTTGGGAAAGGTATGAATCCATCTATTCTCACAGTTTTTTTTTTTGTTTTTTTTTAATCATTTCACCCCAAGCAAGGCAATAATACCACTAGTAGGCAGGGGGTTCCATGGAGTCAAAGTGATAGGTAATGAGAAAACTGAGTGGGGAGAATTGAGGAAAGAACAAGAAAAAAAACAGGGTTCAAGAAGACTGAAGATGGCAATTGACATTGCATTTATGAGTTAAATAGCAGGACAGATTAGGTCCTATAGCCTTGGTTGATAACCAGTCTACCACAGAATAGTAATAGTATCATATTGCAAGAATTCTCTTGCCAAGTCACTCATGAATAGAAAAGAGACATGATTACCCAAGCATGTTACACCTGCTCCTACCAACATGGACCGAGTCAGTGTAGTAGAATAATGGCCCATTCTTCCCCATGAATGGCAAGATCTTAGGAAGACCTACATTCAACAAAGGATCTTCCCAGACTGAGATGTATAAAAATCCATTAAAATGTTCTTTATAGATGGTTACGTTTGTTGATTTTACTGCATATCAAATTTTGCTGGGTTATTTAATATCAGATTTTTGTATGGGTACCCATTGTGGATTAAACTCACTACACAATAACAAAGGTCAACCAGACAATCTTTGCTGACTATTGTTTCATGCTGAGGTACTGTTCTTTCCAGTGAAATGCATGCAAATTAGTTAACTAGTAAAAAAAAACAAAAAAAAAACAGGAAAATGCACTGAAAAGCATTTTCCATAGAAATGCATTATAAATATATTACAAAGCAGGTGATTTTTGGTTAGAAAGATTAGGTTGTTCAGAAACTAATGTAAGTTTTATTTCAACATTTTTTAAGAATAAAAACTGTATACCTGCTATGCTGACTTCGCAGCAGCATATGACTACACTAATAGAAACTGCCTTCCAAGTTTCAAATCCATTGAATACATCAATGTAATATTGGTTCATAAAATTTTACATGTCTGGCAAGGACTCCAATATGGAAACATTTCAAACCTCATCAGAAGTAGGAATAGAAAATAAGAGCTTCAATCTATTTAATCTTTTCTGAGACTATGGCCTGCACATTTACAAGCATAGATATGAAGAGATTGGCACTAATCACTTAAGCATTCCATATCATATCCCAAATGAATCAACTAATAGAAGACAGTGATTCTCCCAAGGCCAATATACTGATGACAGGGCCACTATGCCAATGACATAGGATTCATAGGATAAAAATGAACTTGAACAGAAAATCAAAATCCTCTATCAAGTATACAAAGAAAAACTTAAGATAAACCTTTCCAGGACAAAAACTATGATCTAGAATTGGGATGAAAGCACATACACTGAATCCATCATAAAAATTCAGCATGCGGATTTATTAGATACTAAACTCTTCAAATACCTCAGTGGATGGGTTAGTTATAATTAATTTAGTATAAAAGATAAGGAAATTGAACATAGTATATGCTGCTCTAAAGTTTGGTTTGCTTTGGTTTGCTTTGGTTTTATGGCATATCAATTTCAATGGGTTATTTAATGCCGACAAAATTTTTATTGTTGGTAATATTTTTTTAAAATCTATTTCTGGTAATAATTTTCTTTCAAATATGTATCACTGGTAATATATTTCCTTTTTCAAAAAATGTATAGCTGGTAATATATATTTTTCTTCAAAAATATATTGCTGGTAATATTTGTTTTTCAAAAATGCATTGCTGGCAATAATTTTTTTACAAAGTATTTCTGGTATTAAAACCTATTTTCATACTTTCATAGTGTTTTGACCCAAGTTACAATTCCATTGAATAAGGTTTTGCATCTTGATTATGTATTACGAATTATGAATTTTTACATCCAAATTTTTTCTTTATATGAGTGAAGTGTCCATCATTTCTATATACGTCTGACTACTAGGATTTTGTTTCTTGTTAGGTTTTGTTCTTTAAACTTCTTTTGTTTCTACTTTCTTGTTTGATTTTTCTCCTTTAATTTTACCATTCAGTTCTTTTAATGAACTTTGTCTAGATGATGATTTTTCCTTTGTTTGTGATGGGTTAGAGATTTGTTCCTCTATGTCCATTTTCCTTGGTTCTTCAATAACCGTTTCATTATTTTTTTTTTTGTATCTTTTCATTCTCTTGAGAATGTTTTGATATTTCTATTTCTTGGATTTTATTTTTTTCATTTTGATTTTTCGGGTTTAATAGTTTTGAAGATGTAGAGTCATTTTTGTTTGCAGTTGACATTATAGGGTTTGTTTTTCTATTAGGTTCTTTTAATGATCTTTGTATAGATGATGACCGTTCACTTGTTTGTGATGGGCTAAAGTTTTGTTCCTCTATGTCTATTTCTCTTGATTCTTCACTAAAAGTTGAGTTATTTTTTTTTTTATGTACCTTTTGATTCTCTTGAGAATACTTAGAGATTTCTATTTCTTGGATTTTTGTACTTTGGTTTGGGATTTTCGGATTTAATTGTTTTGTACATGTAGAGACTTTTTTGTTTGAGGTTGACGGGACAGGATGTTTTTTTGTCTATGGGAGTTTGATTTATGAGTGATATACTACATTTTAGTAGTTTTATTAAACTTTTTAATTCATTAATAAGAGTTAATAAGATCTTGGCTTCTTAATGCATTGTTTTCTTGGGTGTCTTTTTGTTGATTTGATATTTTAGTGATATTCGCATATGATGCTTGAAGTGAATTAGATTCAACCTGTTTCACAGCTTCTTGGAATGAGACATTTTGTGTATATTTTCTTCTAATTATTTCCTTTTCCTTTTTCCAAATGTTTCACTCTTTGGAGTCTGCTGAATGTTTTTCTTTACAGTTTGGACATAAAGGAGGCCTTTCACAAGGTGATTCATCATGCTCAGTTTCCAGTTCCCCATATCTTCGACAGACTGATGTTCTTGTACAAACATTCTGAAGATGACCAAATTTTTGACATTTATGACATCTACGGGGATTAGGAATGTACAGCTCTACTTTGGCTATTGTATAACCTATCTTTATTTCTTTTGGTAGAGTTGGTTTGTCAAATGTCAAAATATATGTGTTGGTGTTTATTACTGTGTCATTTCTTTTTACTTGCATTCTTTTTACCTCTGTTACCGCTTGCTTTTTTAGGGTGTCATCATTTTCAATTTCTTCTGATGAACAAAGTGACAGTTCTGGGCATTTTATTACTCCTTTTGATAAATTAAGAAGTTGATGGGGATAGGCCTCGACTTTATTGTTGTCAATTTGCTTGATTTTTAGCAATTTCTCTGCGTCTTTTTTGGACATCACTTGAATTAATAGAGTATTATTTTCTTTATTTTTTTAACAGATTGTGGTATCATCATGTCTGAAATAACCCTTTGCAACATGTTAGGAGACACTTTTGACATATCACCTTCTACTGATTCTACAACAATGAAAGTGGGAAATTGATTTTTTTCTATTTCATTTTCAGAAGTCTCATATTGTCTCTTGGTTCACTTATAAGAGATAGCCATATAATTTTAATTTTTGTATTTGCTGTCTGTGCTCCCCACTCACCTCGGAGTTCCTTCTTAAGGGATATTATAAGGGGGACTAATCCCATTCGCCCTAATCTGCCAAGGCTACACAGACAGTATAGTTGTGATGAGAGTGAACACGAGCACCTGCACTCCCCCACCATATCTACTCAAGTATAGTATGATGTAAGTTTTTGTGGCCCTGTCAGACCCATTATCTATCATCCCAAGTAGCCCTTGCTACTATGTGACCAGCCAATTGGAATGGATTGGGCTATTTCATCCACCCGTCTATCCCAGGTAGGGACTGAAGTGACATGTTGTGGCAATTCCTGATCATTTTATACCAGATAAGGAGTCACTCATTCACCAGGACTCCATCCCCAGGCATCACAGGTTGCCATCCACAGCGAACGGGTGGCCTCATTTAAGGGAAATTTTTAGTTTTTTGAAATCAGGTTTTGTGAATGTGCACTTTATATACTTCAATTTGTATTGATGGTATTATTATTACAAAAAACCCATTCTTACACTTTCCTAGTATTTCAACTCCAGATCAAGGGAAGGGGGAAACTATTTACCCATAGCTGAGACCCTAATGGGTGCTACCACCCCGGGGTCAGGGTGGATCCAGGAACATCAGCAACTAAGAGGCAGCTCTATGCTCCTCAAAACCTCCTGATCAGTGGCCTTGCTGCTGGATGCATTTTATCATCATACCCAGGACACAGGCTGCTCTAAAGGTAGTTATGTTTAACACCTCAAATTGCTACAAAAACAAAACATTAACCTGAAACACAAGTTATGTTCTTAAATAGCCTTGTCAGATCAAGACTTTCATATGGATAGCATGTATGGTACCAAACCTGTTCAGAAATATCTAAACAACAAATATACAACCATTTTCTCAGATCAATGATTAAAAATGGCTTTGAGCAAGTAAAGCCTTTGGGTCTTGAAGACTACACTTCTAACTTTGTCGACTGGTGCTACAGAATCACAAGCAAAGAACTGTACAAAACAACAGAAACAACATCACTTGAGGACTACCAACAGCAGTAACAACTAAAATGGATATCACATGTAACTTGAAGAGAAAGTAATCCTATAATTGAGATGTTGACATTCCACACTATTTCAAATAAAAGGTTAAGATTACAGTTACTGGATTTAAGAAACCTATTTTCCTGGAAAAGTGTTCTCAGAGAAAGATTTTTAAAAATTTCAACCAGTAATAGTACTGGTTGTTTGGTCAATGAATGCTAAATGTTTCTTTATAAGGAAACGGCTCAAATTACCATTAGCTTGAGTGACATTTGGGCCTTGCATTGAGTGAAAGATAGTAAAAATAAATAAACACTACCTAGGCAATTTTAGTGTTTTAAAAAGCTATTTTTAGAATTTTATTAAAACACAAAAATATGAAACTGGATTTATGCAGTATCTGTCTATATTTCTGAGATGTCCTTAAGTACTAATGGCACTGTGGATAAAGGCATTGGCTAGATCCAGTGACAGGACCCAAAGAGTTCCGAGTTCAATACCTGGTTAAGACAGTGGAGAACTTGGAGAGGTGAATTAACAAGAGATAACTGATGACTGACATCCATTAGATATGGCACGTGGAAGTAGAACAGTCTACCCCAGCAAAAGGGGTAAAAACTATCCCAGCACTCAAAATAAAGGGTTCATTTCAACATTCCAACCACCTGAAGAAGACTGGAGCATACAACGGCTGAAATGTTGTGATAAATATGACAACAAAGATGAGAAAAATAGTCTGAATAATGTAAATAGTGGATTTATACATTTTCTTTTTTCTCAAGACCTGAGGAGAAAAGAATTAAAGACTGTTTATTTTATCAGATTATTTACAAGGATAATTTCATATGTATAAGTTTATAAAAATATATGAACCAACTACAATGCAATAGTTATTACCATATTATAAGAAATAAGTATAAAAACAATTTTTTTATTCATAAATTTATAAAAATGTCTGAACAAGCAAACAAAAAAATTTAAATAAACATAATTACGAGTAACTGCAATTATAAATTTTGAAAAAAATGCATTTTCTGAGCATTTCTTTCATTTACTCAATCTTGATAAAAAATTGACTACCAACTTGGAAATTAGAAGTATTTTACCAGACATGTACCAATGTAAATTCATTATTAGAAGCTTGAGGATCTTTTGGAAAATTATTTATGTCTCTGTGAGTTTTTATTAGTAAAGATGCTGATGTCCCAATCTTTCAAATAAGTAAGCTGTCAATGCTTTGTTTTTGTTTCTCAGTTTATACATATTATAAGTTTGTCAATCCCTTGCTGACTATGTTGAATATAATTATTGCTTGACTAATTAATATTTCTTTTCTCTAACTAATGCTAACAAGACGTTCAGCTTATTCCTCCATACCTCACCTCAACTTTTTCAATTAGTCACTTCTATCCATGAATTCATTGGGGCTTACTGAAATCTTCATTCTTAAGTGACTTTTTCCTCTTTGTTCTTTTTTTCTTTTTCTACTTCCTCTCATTCTGTCTTATTTTTTTTTTATTTTTTCTTTATTGCCCATCGTTCATTTTTTTCTTTCTTTTTTCTATTTAAGTTATTTCTATCTTTTCTGTGTTCTCTTTATTTTTTCTCTCTTCTTTTTCTACTTCTTTTCATTGTTTTTTTATTTTCCCTTTTTCTTTCTCTTCTATTTTTCCCTTTATTTCTTATCATTCTTTTTTTTTTATCCTTCCTTTTTCTTTCCTTTTTTCATTTACATTATTTCTATCTCTCTGTCTTCTATTTCTATTGCTTGGTATTAAAAATGACAGGATTTGATCTTAGCTAATTTTATAACAAGAACATTGTCAGATAACAAAGTCAGTCAGTGGACATCTATAAATGTTCAAGGAAAATTGTTTCACTGTTTAGACAACATGATGGATATTTGAACCAATGCAGAGTTTTGGTCAAGTGTTATCATTAGCATTAGAATAAGTCAGCTACAAAAAAAAGAAAACAAATGCCAAATATAAGAGATTAAAAAATCTGATCATCTAATCAAAGCCTGAAAACCTGTTTTTGTTGTTGTCATGTCTTGTTTTAAATATTTTGTTAAGAAATTAAAGTCTGTTCCTGTTCTCATTTTTTTGTTTTACTACAGACGCTAATTTTATGGAAAAAAAAAAACAAACTTTGACCAAAGTATATGTGATTGTCTGGTAAGTGGAGTTCGCAATTTAAGTAGTACACACATATAACACCATATTAATACTCTTAATAGTCTTTCTTTAACAATGATTTTGAATTTCTATTTTCATTTTAAGTATAGAATGAATCTTTACTTTATGGATTTGTGAATTGCTCTTATTGCAATGATGACAAAAGGGAAATACTATGGATGAGATTAAAATATTATTGGATACCATATACACCTAAAGAAGGCTGGATAATATATAGGTCAAAATATAGTAATCAAAGCAACAAAAGTTTGGATTCTAATCAGCATAATTCAAGAATGATGACAATACTTCAAATACAAATCCTTATTTTTGTTGTTTCATGACAATTGCTTGATTCTCTGGCCTTATAGTTTGGAAAAAAAATCTTTAATGAAAATGATATTAGGTTGGTGCAAAAATAATGACGTAATAATGTCGTTTTTGACATATTTTTAACGTCAAAAAACGACATTATTACGTCATTATTTTTGCACCAACCTAATACTTAATTTCTGATTTTAACATAGGAAATGTTTAATGAACAATTTCTAATTAAAACAAAAGCAACATTTTTAGATTTTGCTGTTATTGTTTAATATACTAAGTGGGCCTAAAAGTTCACCCTGTAAGGTGTCATTAAAACATTACTCAATATAACACTGAGATTTTTCTATAATTAAAATAAAATTCTATTTTTCTTGAGCTGAATTGACTGAGAGTAAAGTGATTTGGAAAATAAAAAATATTTCTCATTGAATGTTGAGGAAATATCCTATTTTAAGAAGAGAGCATTTTTTACTGTTTCTTTTTTATTTGAAATCTTTTATATTCAATTACCTAAAGTTTCATAAAATGACTGCTCGCTATTCTTATTGTTTTTTTTTTTCATTTGTCTCATGAACCCCTTGTGTCTGAGTGACTTTATTGGCTTTCCTGGGGGTGGGGGAATGAAATGATTTAAAAAAAAAAAAAAAAAAAAAAAAAAAAGTTTTTTTAATTTGTATGAAAACTGATATTTTTATGAAACAATGAATTTTTTTAATTGATTTATTTTAATTGTATAAATCATTATGTACAGATTTAATAATTCTTGATTACAAGAACAATTTTCCCAGTTAAATTTTCTTCAGAAAATTCATAATTTTTGTTTTATGTGTAAAGTAATACACTTATAATTAACAAAAAATAGGAGATAAGGAAACTGAATACAGAATACTCTGTACTAGGGGCAGTGGCATAGCTAGAGTAAACGTCACCCGGGGCGGTCAAATATCACCCCATGACCCCAATTCATCCTATGCTGAATGGTTAGCGGTAGCTAAATTTTCATACATGCTACTCTACTTTACTCGACTGACCGGTACGTTACTGTTTACATGTATGATCCAAGACAAAATCCAATACCACAAAATAATCAGTTCAAATCAAAAGATTTTTAAAATGCAACTATTCACTTTCAGAACAACTAAATACAAAACATGGCAAAACACAAAAGCATGACATTTAATATTATGGTCTTAGAATGAATGTTTTCTTGTTTTCATTGTGGCAAACTGGTCAATGACATCGTCAAAATCTGTTTGTCTTGTAAGCTCATTTTCAATGGACAGCACAGCCAGATCCAACAGTCTCAACTGGCTCATAGTTAACGTAATTTTCTGTTGCTAATTTTCTAGTGTCCAATTTTCCGTTGCATCATCTTCTGGGTACCATTTAATTATCAATGATGTTTGAAAGTATTTTTCTTGACAAAAATGTTCTATTTAATTTTTAAGCATTTTTCGGAACATTGTAAATCAACTGCATTCTTTTAAAGGTTACCTAGAGAATTTATGCAAAGTTTTTTTTTTTTGTTTTTCTTTATACAAGTAAAATAAATTTACATCGTATTTTGATGTTATTATGATTTTAGTTTTAGTGATAATTTAAAAACAATAAATATTTATCATTAGTACCAATAATGGAAAAATAAGTTAAAAATTTAAAAGAATCGTTTTTGGAATCAGAAAATAGGCACAAATTTTTCCGATTCCGATACCGTTTCCGATACCCCAAAAAGTTCCGATTTTTCCGATTCTCGATTCTGATTAATCGCCCCAACACTAGTAGATATATTCAAAAGTATATCGCTCACTCAATGGAAAATTGTATCTCAGGCAAGACTGAAATTGTTGCACTTTTGGCTTCGTATTTCGCTTTGTTGTTATTAATGATGCAGAGTTAAAACACCATATCATCCGATAAAATGTTACAACAATGTCTCTTGTTAGTAACCAAGATTGTAGAAACTGAAACACATGAAAGCTGAAAACATTGCTATTTTTCCTACTCACAAATTTCCCAACAATTTATTAGAAAATTTCTGACAGGGGACAAAACTGGGGGGTCATAAATTATATGCCCGCCTGCGAAACCCTGTGTCTCCACCACTGTTTTCAGACTATTTTTGGCACCTTAGCCTGGTTGAAAAATTTTGTTGGGGGTGACATTGTGTCACCCCTCCTGTGCTGGCACCCGGGGCGGTCGCCCCCCCCCCAGCTATGCCACCGACTAGGGGTAGTTTTTCGCAACACTACAGAACCAAAAAATTAATCTAAAAGCTCGAGTCATGTTCTTAAATAGACTTGAGAGATCATGACTTTGATATGGATGTCATGCATGACACCAAACTTTTCCTGAAATATCTAAACTATCAGCTGTATACAATCACTTTCTAAGCTTGATCATTAAAGGTGGTCTCAAGCAAATGAAGCATGGAGCTGTTAGTGAAGGCAATCATTTTTCAATTCTCATGGACTGGTGTTATGGAGTTACAAAAAACTCAGAAGACCAATTTACAGAAAATTAAATAACTTGAGGACTTTCAACAACAACAAATAAAATGGATGGCACATGTAACTAAAAGAGAAAATAATGACAATATGTTGACATTCCACACAACTTCAAACAAAAGGTTAGGAAATAGCAATAACAATGAACTTAACAAATTTACTTTACTGAAAAATTGTTTTAAAAGGAAGATTTTATCAATTTCAACCAAAGGTAGTACTAAGGGAATGTAGCTTCTACAAGGAACCCTGTAATATATTTCATTTTGGTTAAGTAAAATGCAATAACATAAAACCCCCTCCTCATTTCTATTTAATACAAAAAGGTATTAAAAATCCTCAGCCCGTCCTACTTTACAAAATCTGGCCAAATGATCCAACATCAGATTTTTTTTTTTTTTTTAATCGGGGTTTCTTGGTTTCCCTGAGAACTTTTCAGTTCTTTCTCATATTAAAGTATTATAGAATTAGATTATAAGTACAAGCACCCATCCTAAGTGTCTGGGTAAACATTAGCTTACTAGATACCTATGAGCCCAAAATGTGATTTACAGGTTGGGGACATTAAAATCAAGCAGTATGGTTTTACAGAAGGATGCTAAGGATACCATGCACCTAACATATGAGCAATGATAAGGTTTTGGAGGATGCAAACAAGGAGGAAGCTTATACATAACATCAGGAAGAGGTAGCTGAAATTTCTGGGACACATAATGAGAAAGGAGGGCTTGGAGAATCTGATACTCACAGGGTAGATAGAGGGAAAGAGAGGCAATGGAAAGCAATGCATGACATACCAAGTGGACTTAAGCAAGTGGATGACAGAACAGGGTTTAGGAGTAGTAGTAAAAGACAAAACATATTGAGAAGTACAAGGGATAGGGGGAAGTGGAGAGCCATGCTTGCCTATGTCTTGAAGGGACATGGCACATAAAAGAAGAAGAAACATCACGTGTTGGAGGATTGCTAGTTGTTGATAAAAGATATTTAGTTATGTGTATTTGTGCAAATTATAAATGTACAATGTATAATTTGCACAAATAAGCTGATTGTGGTGGTTTACCCACTTGTTGTAGTATTATCAATTGTTGAAGAGATAGATTTTCTTTTGTTATAGGCAACATGTAGTTTGCTGGAAACTGAAAAGTCTGGAGAAGAAGATACAAGACATGTCTTGTTTTTACAGCATCCTTTAGGTGAAGTGAGAAAAAAGTTCCTTAACAGACAAGTGGGGTAATCTAAAACATTTAAGACCTGGAAGATATCTTTTGAACCAATTTGGATGAAAGAAAAAAAAACGGGGAGGGGGACTTATATCCCATCAAATACAGTAACTCCTAAGAAATTCAGCTATCTTAATGTTGAAATGGCAAGAAAAACCATGACACTCAACTTCAAGAAAATGAATGCAAACTGCCTGAAATGTATTTTGAACTCAGCTTATCGAATCCATTCTTTATACTATTAACCTTTAAGTCACCAGCACCTTCATAATTATAAGATATTTTTACAATGATGTTCACCCTGTACAAGGCCCTAGAGCCACACGAGGTAGAGGGTTACAGAGTAAGAGGAACCACCCAGAGCAAGGAGATAATGCCACCAACTAGCAAGGGTCCACCAAAAATGAAAGAAAAGGAAAAGGCTTTAGAAGGAACCAGAAACCCAAACAGGAAACAAAGGATAAACCTCTACTCCTGTTCAAAAGACAGATCAGGAATGTGAACCAGATGATAGGCAAACCTATTTACTCATATCATAACAAAAAAAAGGAAAACTGAATATTTTCTTTATTTAACAGAAAATTTGATTTTACATTAAGTCCTGGTCAGAACATTGTATGTTTTAAAATAGACAACATAGTAGCAAGTTTTTACAGCTTCTTTAGCACAAAAAAAGAATGGACATGCATATAGCTACATATCATTTTGCATGCACGTTATATATATATATATATATATATATATATATATATATATATATAATTTGTGTGCCCAAAAAGTAATCATTTTACCACAAAGGATATAAAAACAATTGTAGATTATAATTTATTTAAATATTATTTATAAAAAATGTAATCACCTTCATTTTCAATGACCACAGTTTAACAGAGAGGTAAGTTTAATTTTTGATTCCATGTTTTAAGAAGTCTTGGATTTTCTACCTGAAAAGTTTGAAAGACTGTTTTCAAGTTCTTTATTTCTGAATGTTCTATCACTTATGAAATATCCTAGTGATAAAAACAAATGAAAATCTGGTAATGCTAAATCTGGTGAGTATGGAGGATGTGGAAAAACTTCTTATCCTAAGGACCTTATTTTCCTTATGTGTCATGCTGGAGAATAACACCTTTTCTGTTTACCAAAGCAGGACACTTTTGACATAATGCTTCATTTATCTGATCAAGTTGCTGGCAATAAACATTAGCAGTAATCATCTTTCCAAGTTCCAATAGCTCATGATGGATGACACCTCTCGTATTCCACAAGATACAAAGCAATGACTTTTGTAGATGGAGTTTTGGTTTTGGTGTTGGAATTGGTTTCTTATGTGATAACCATTGTCTTTTGCATCTTCTGTTGATATGCAAAACCCATTTTTCATCAATTGTAACAATGAAAAAGTGAAAATTTGGCATTTCTTGTTAAAAGATTGCTTCACATAGTGGAACATTGTGTTTGGTTCTCAAGCAAATCTCATGAGGAACCTAAATTTCCTCTTTCCCAATTAAACTATGAAATGCACTACAAATAACACTGTCAAATAGAAGAGATAAACTAATTCTAGACTCAATTTTCTACTATTCTACCTTGGTTCTACTTTGGTTAAATGACTCATATTTATAGTGGTGAATTATTTTCTGAACATCCTAATATATTCAGTTGTCTATGTTCATGGGTGTTAAATATATGAATCTAAACACGAGTTTTTAAAAAGAAAAGAAACAACATGTTTGCATATATATATATATATATATATGTGAGAGAGAGAGAGGTGTGTGTTGTATCTTTGCATGCAACTATATCAAATGATCACATTAATAAATCAGTTTGTTACTATACTTTGTAGGCAACCTTCATTGTCTGCATGAACCAATTTAAGGTTTCCTCATTATAATTTCATGAACCATTTTCTTTCACTTGCATCACTGCTCATTCCTCTTTCTCCACAAATACGCTGTTATACCAGATGAATTCGGTTAGCTCATATCACTATCAATTCACTGCCATATAAGAGGATTGATATTACATAGCAGTTCAGCACTCTTTTCCGTGTTTCTAATGAATTTTTCCATTGTTTAGCTTTTCAAATACCTCATTCACATATGTACCTCCAAATATCAGTATCACATTTTCCATTGTCTGTTATAAGGGATCTCAGATATTCAAATTTATGTATTAGCTTGATTTTGACATTTTCAATTTATAGCTCACATCTTGAGGTGTTCCTTTTGCTGACAACCATACATTCTGTCTTCTTACAATTGATAGTCCTTTCTTCTTGCTTTCCTTTACAAACTTGTATAGGAGTTCCTGTAGTTTTCTTTCTGTGTCTGCCAGCAACATAGTATCATCTGTATATCTTATGCTGTTAAGATTGTGCCCACTGATAAATCTTGGTAGAACTTATAGTTCTCTTAAGATTACCTCACTGTAAAGATCAATAAATTCAGTGAGAAGACACAATCCTTGTCTTATGCCCATTTTTATTTTGTGTACTAACTTAATTCATTTTTTTTTTATCTCTATATAGGTAGTTTGCTCCCAGTAAATATTTTGGATTATTCTAATGTCTTTCTCAAATAAATCAAGTTTTCCTAGCAGTTCAAATAGATCCTTGTGTTTTACCTTATCAAATGCTTTTGTGTAGTCTATGAATACATAGTTATACTTCTGCATTTGTGTTGCTAGCTCTGATATCATTCTGATTATAAATATCACATTTCTCATTTCATTGTCTTTAACAAAACTACCATGTTTCTGTCTTACTTTTGGTTTAATTCTTTTATGCACTATTTATTAGAATTCGGATGATAAGCTTAGTTACGTGGTTAATTAAGCTGATTGTCCTATGAAGTTTGGATTCATTTGCACCTGGCTTCTTAAGCAGTGCTACAAAGATGGATTTACTAATGTCTTCTAGTATGCTCCCAGTGTAAGGCTGATAGAATCTATTAAAACCTATTGTAACTGTACATAGTTATCAGTCACAATTTTACTGAGATAATCTGTTGTTATAGCAACAAGAGGCATTAATCTATGCCAAAAAGCAAACATGCTATGTGTTACCATGAAAACGGAATATATCATGAGCGAATATGGGAGATCAAGCTGATGATACATTGTTTCTTTTCTTTTTTATCATGCTTTCTTTTGATATTTTACTGTTTAAAAAGCAGAATTCATTTTTACACTCAACAATAGAATTCTACAGATTAAAAATCCTCTATTGATTATGCAGAAAATATAACCGATGCAATTGCATGACCTGTTAAAAGAGCCTTGAACGAGTTGATTACATCCCTAAAAGGGGTCATCTACCAAGTACATGCCTTTTGACTCAACTATAAAGGACCAATAATTACCAATTCCTGAACAAACTAAATGCCTATAGACTCAAATAAAAAAAAAAAAAAAAATAGATTTTGAAATTTTAAATAATCAAACAAGTGTTGGTTGGATCCAGTGACTTGACCCAAAGAGTTGTAAGTTCAATACCTGGCTACTGTAGTGGTGAACAAAAACTTGGAGAATTGAGTTAAATGGAGATAACTGAGACTTTAGGAAGAGGCACGTCATGGGGGAACTAGAACAATCTATCCCAGTATACAAAATAAAGGGTTCAGCTTAAAATTCCAAACACCTGAAGAAGCCCAAATATGGCAACAAAGATGAGGACAACAATGTAAATAGTGTAAAAAAAAAAAAAAAAAAAAAAAAAAAAAGTCTTGATACATCATAAAATCAACCAAGATAACCATTACTGCTAAATAGTGAGTTTGATCCTCACAGGGTACCACATACAAAATTCTATATTAAATAACCCAAGTGTTGATATATCATAATATCAACTGCCCCTATCTACTGTAACTGCAAAATTATTTAAATATGTATTATCATTTTGGGATAGCACGTATAAAGACAGTGTCATATCACTATTTACATTGTTTGGACTATCATCCTCATTGTTGCCATATTTATCACAACGTTTCAGCCGTTGTATGCTCCAGCCTTCTTCATGTGGTTGGAATGTTGAAGTGAACCCTTTATTTCGCTTGCTGATGTAGACTGTTCTAGTTCCACGTGCCATGTCTAATGGATGTCAGTTACCAGTTATTTCATGTTAATTCCCCTCTCCAAGTTCTCCACTGCCTTAACCAAGTATTGAACTCAGAACTCTTTGGGTCCTGTCACTGGATCTAACTAATGTCTTTATCCACTGTGCTATGTATCCTTGAGGAGCTGAAGAAGGCCGGAGCGTACAACAGTGGAAATGTTGATAAATATAGCAACAAAGATGAGGCTGATAGTCCAAACAGTATAAATAGTGTACATAATAGCTCATCTCAGAAATATAGACAGATACAGTATCATATCTTATAGCAGAAAGACTCAAAACTACAGGAATTCCTACAGAAGGTAATAAAAAATGTGAGAAGTCTAAACATCAATTGTAAGAAGGCAGAATATATGGTTGTCATCAGGAGGAACAATCCAATATGCAAACTATGAATTGGAGATGTTGAAATCATGCAAGAACAAAAATTTCAATATCTAGGAAGTGTTTTAATGGAAAATACAACACCAAAATCCAAATGTGCATTGGAACAGCAAAAGACGCTTTTCAAAAGCTAAAGAAAGTACTAAGAAAAAGGAAAATTTCATTAAAAACAAACAAAAAAAAAAAAAGAAATGTTGGACTGCTATGCAATATCAGTCTTCCTATATGACAGTGAATACTGGACAATCTCATAGATGAAGAAGACACTTGGTTTGGTTTGATTTATTTTGTTTTACAGCATATCAACCTCAATGAGTTATTTAATGCTGACAACATTTTTAGGATAGATTTGTATGAATAGAGTATGTATTCTTTGGTTTAGATTGGTTTGGTTTATTTTGTTTTATGGCATATCAACCTCAATGGGTTATTTAATGCTGACAAAATTTTTTATTGCTGGTAATATTGTGTTTTGTCAAAAATCTGTTTCTGGTAATATATTTCCTTCAAAATTGTATTGCTGGTAATAATAATAGCTGGGACCCTAACAGGTGCTACCACCCCAGGTCAGGGTAGTCCTGGGAACACCAGCAATTAAGAGGTGGTTCCACACTCCTCAAAACCTCCTGATCAGAGGCGAAGAAGAGACTTGAAGCAATAGAAATATGGTTCTATAAAAGGAATGCTTAGACTACTAAGGACTGAACATGTGAGCAATGATGAAGTTTTAATAAAAATGGAAGCAAAAAGGATACATAAAATGAAGAAAGAGAAAGTTAAAATGAAGAAAGAGGGCTTGGAGATTTTCTCTCATATAAGACAAATTGAAGTCAAGAATGGCAGAGAAAAGCAATGAGTAAACTAGCTAACGAGTTTGAGTAAATAGTTGGTAGAATTAAGAGGAATAGTAAAAAAGACTTAACTTACAAGCTACAAAGGACCAGAAGTTGTGAATGTACACCCATATCCTGATGAGACCGAGTGCAAAAATTTACTCAGATGTTTTAAGTAAAAAAAAATAATACAAAATTTAATTTCTCTTCATTAATTTTATTTTCTTGTTAACACCAGAAATATTTAGTTTCTTAGTGCAGAAAATCACTAAGATTAGAATAGGAGTAGAAGTAAAGTCAGTGGGCACTGATAAAATACAAATTAACTCTTGCCTATGTAAACAGATACAGTCTGCCTTAAATATAACTGATTATCGTTTCATTTTTACTACTCACTACAGAAGTTGTATCATTCTATATATAATCATTAGAAAGAATTAAATTTTTGACATATTTGTCCTACCTGTAATATCAAAGGTTACATGAACAGCTAGTTTGTAGATATTTCTGATACTGGTTTTTGAAAATTCAAATAGCTTTCTATATACTGATTTGATTCTATCTATTTTAGATAAATACAGGAAGGCCGCTGACAATAGCTGAAGTAAGAGAAAGTATTTATAGATTTTCAGCATTGACTGATAGTCCTTGCCATCACTATAATTACTCAATCTAAACGTTATGCTTGAGAGCATCATTGATTTTATAAGTACATGAATCTACCTTAAGTGAGAAAAAATTTTCATCATTGCATTTGGGTAAAATTCAGAGTTTTCTTTCTCTTAAACTGATTTCCAACCAAGGCTAGAGTGCATTAATTTATCCTGTTGCTTATCTGATAGCTGATGGGAGAAGAGATATTTTTACCTTTCTCAAGGTGCTACCACCCCAGGTCAGGTGCAAAAGGGCACATAAAAATCTTGCCCAGAATTTGGCTTACCAATTCCATTTTCTTAAGCACTACCCATCCTCATACCTCCCTATCTTTCGTTAGATAAAAGAAATCAGAAATCACTATCATTGGTAACTTTTACCAGATTATCAAAAGGCTACTATTTTCAACAATGAATGGAGTTAAAATAGCTTTTGAAACTAGTTGCTGGGAACCATGAGTAATCCCTATTTTCAGTCAAATATCTGTTCTATCAATTGTATAATATGAGTTATTACAAATACAAATATCAATTATCACTTATCATACAAAAATATTTAAAACCCAATTGAAAGAGTTGATTTATTATATAAAGATAACCTAAACTTAGTAAATATCTATATATATTTATTTTGTTTTGTTCTCATCAGCATTGCTGATGAGAGCTTTCTCCACCAAAATTTTGAAAAAAATGATAGTATTAGGTTGGTGCAAAAATAATGGCGTAATAATGTCGTTTTTTGATGTTATTACGTCATTATTTTTGCACCAACCTAATAATTGCTATAAATTAAACTCAAGATGACTGCTCACTGAATTTGTATCAGATAAATAAGCAAAAAAAATAGATGTAAACATTTACCAAATACAAAGCTCAAGAGCCACTCAAGCTAGAGAATTTGCAGTCAAAATGGTAATGATGAATAAGGAGTGAATGAAAGAGAATGTGGTAGAAAATGGAGATTATGAGGATAAGGAGGATAGATAAAAATTGACTTTTGGTTTGAAGAGGACAAGATGGTAGTATTCAAGGAAGCACCCATGTAGAAATCTGTTCCACAAAATTGCAGTTCTTGGGGAAAAAGCTGCTTGAGTAGAACTTACTCATTACAATTGGAATACAGAAGAAATGATGATGATGATTGAACTCTGTGGAAGTAGTATAGTGTGTCTTAGCAATAAATAGGTGACCTTGTAGAACCTAAAGAATAGACCTCATCTGAACATATGCCATTGAAATAGCAATAGAGTAGCAACAAGCTTGCAATGTCGCATGTGTAGGAAAGAGGATGTAAAGTGGAATATATGTGTCTCTTTAAATGACTGTATAAATTATTTTGAGCTCTATCAAGGCTGGAAAGTAAGGTTTAAGCATCTTTAGCCTCGATATGGCAGCAGTACTCAATTTTTGGCATATTCTGTTTTCACTATTTGTCTGTTTATTGCTTTTCTGTTGTGCTAAAGAAAACAGGAAGAGAGAAAATGGATACTACAAACACACAGACACAAAATGGGCTCTACTGTGTTTATATGTTTACTGGAGGTAGGCAACTGCTACTGGTAATATCAATACTACTACTATTGAAAAGGAAGTCTCGGTTTCATTGATATACTGTTTTAAAATTACTGTAAAACAGTATGAAAATGCTCAGAAAAATAAATTTTGACGTGTCTTTGTTTACAATATATACATATACTAGCTTAAAAGCCACCCTATTGGGTGGTTTTTTAGTTAGCTCTTTCAGAGGGCTTTTGATTGAACTTTCATCACCATAGGTAGGGAGAAGTAGATGCGATAAACTACAGAAGAACTTAAAATTGATCGCTGCATTAAGTATCATATTAATATTTAGGCTTAAGTTCAACGATAATTTTTCTGCTACCACTTAATTTAAAGACAATTTAATGTATGTAGGTCCTTACTTTATGTACAAACAATTATTTTTATTTCATGGGTAACTTTCACTGGATTTCACAATTAATTTTGATTATTCCCAAGTTACAAAAATTATTATTGTACAAAAAAATTTGTCACAAAAAAAAAAAAAAAGCCACCAAAATCGACAAAAACAGTTGCAGTAATGAAAACTTGGTAATCCGAAATTTCAGGATTGTGAGCCCAGATCCAGTCCAGAATGTTTTTTATTTGCTCACAGAGTTGGCCTGATCCCAAAATGGTATGGTATGTTGGGCTACGGCCTATAAGAGTAAAGTTGAAAAACACTGACAATTTTATTTTGAAACACTATAATTTGAGAACAGTAATTTTTTCATTTGAACATGAGCTAGTCAAAGTTAAAGAGTTGTGCCCCTTCAATTTTTTTTTTTATCAGTAGAAGCCAACATGACTTGGGAATCCAAAATTTCAGGATTGCAGGTCAGGATTGTTAAAATTCTTTTAATTTGCTCACGTAGTCAGCCTGATTCCAAAATAGTATATGTTGAGCTATGGCCTCTAGGAGTAAAGTTAAAAAAGTGTGACACACTGACATTTGCATTTCATATATATATATATATATATATATATAAAAAATTTATCCATACATAAATGTCATTTTTATGAGTACTATACTAGTAATAGAAAAGATTATTCATTTTCTACTACCTCCAGAGATTTATGAAGAAATTACTGTTATTCCCACCTACAGGTGAACATAATCAAAATTAGTCTACTGTAGAGGCTTTAAACATACAAGTCATTGACAGTATAATGATAAGTATCTTTGCCTATCATGTGGAAAATGAGGAAATGATTTCCTGTGATGAAAGCAGAGTCAATCAATTTTAGACCTTTACTTTCCATATTCAAATATAACAAAAAATCATAGATGGATAACAGTAATTATTATCTTCTGAATTATTGCTAAAAGCTCCTAAGCATGACTATATTTGGATAATGTCTTCATTAATAATTTGTCCATTTGCATAAATATAGAATATTTGTCATAGAATGATTAGCAAGGTAATCTTGCAAGCCATTGCTCATGGCTTCAATTCACAGTAGGTGTTCCATTATTAGAGTCTTGTGCCAGATTAATCTAAGTATAGTAAATGACTATATATATATATATATATATATATATATATATATATATATATATATATATATATACATACATACATAAATCAATACGTTTGCAGCTTTATAATTAAAAAAATCATTTATTTTTCAACCTAATTTCTTTCTGGAATGAATATTAATAATAGGGATTTAGCATACAATGAAAAGTGAAAATTTCATCTAAAAATTTAGTGAATAAATTTATCAGTCTATGGATTTATTGATATTTTCTTTGTATATAAGAGACATACATATTATAATATGGGATAATAATATATAAAATTTTAGATATCAAGAACAATTTGGGAGGGGGGAGATGTATGACAAAGTGGAGAAAGTTTTCATGTGATAGGTTTCTTTATGCTGATGTGATTACACATGTGCCCGAATGCGAGACACTAGGAATTTTAAATTTAGTAAAAAAAAAAAAAAAAAAAAAAATTTCTAAAATTTAAAATTTCCAGCATCTCTTGTTCATACATATGTGTAACTGCATCAGTGTAAACAAACCTAGTCCGATGAAGTCCTAAGGAATGAAATGCATCACACAAAAACTTTTTTCACTTTGTCATACATATAATATATAAATTTATTGTCTAGAATTTGCTATATTTATGAGGAAAAGTGTGTTCAATAGCAAAAAGAGAGCATTTGTAGATATAGACAGTATGGACATTGGAATCAACACTGCACAGTGACTGTCAGTTTAACACCATAGGCAATCTTCAGAACATGGTTAACACTGTATCTATTTTTTTTTTAAATATCATGTTGCTTCAGAATAGAGATAAACATGGATCTCCACAGATTTCTTGTCTTTATTATCTGTGAATTGTCATGATTTATTGGAAAAATTAGTGGAGTGGTTTCCTGTTGCTTTATTCATGATTGAGTTTTTCCTTATCTGAGGCTAGTTTAAAGTCTGGATCTGACAAGGCTATTTAAGAACATGACATTTCTTTTTTAATCATTTCACCCCAATCAAGGCAATAATGAAACTAGGATGGAAGGGGTTACTGGAAGCCAAAGAGAATGAAAAGACTTTAGTGAGGATTTGTTTGATTGATTTATTTTCTATGGCTTATCAACACTTTGTAGGTTATTTATTCAGAAAATATTTTTAGACTATAAGATATTTTTTTTGAGATAATAATGATATAGTGATATAAGCCTTAGTAATTAATCCATAGCTGGAGGGAGAAGAGGTGGATTCCTACCTTTCTGAAAGATATTTGCGCCAAAATGAATATAACGAACTCAACTAAAATTGTAACTTAAATTCTCTGAATTCCAAGCCATTATCCATTCCACCAGCTGCCCATCCATGCTTACAGCACCTGGTATTCCCATGTGGTTACGCATCAAGGTATTGACCAGGCTCGATGTTGCTTAACTTTGGTGATCATATGAAAACCAGTATTTCAAGGCTATTTGGCTATAAGCCTTTTAGTATGGAGAAAGGAAAATAAAAGAGCAGGATTCAAGAAGACAGAAGATGGTGACTGACGTTGCATTTAAATTTTTGAAGGTGGCAGGGAAGCAAGAAATCAGAAGAGAGTTCCACATGCGAGATGCACGAGAAAAGAAACTATTACAATAGAATATACAACCTTGAGTTTTTAGGTTAATGTTTTGACTTTGTAGGAACTTGCAGTGTTGTATGAAACTACTAGAACAGGCTATTCCATGTTGAAATGTATGATGTTTGCTTATCGCTTGGTTCACACTGGTCTTTTGAACAGGATTAGAGATTTATCCCTTGTTTCCTGTTTAGGATTGGGATTTCAGATCCTTCCAAATTTTTTTAATTCTCTTTCCCTCCTAGTAACTTCTTGTGACTTAGTGGCATTATCAGCTTGCTTTGGGTGAATTGATTTTTAAAAAAATAGGACACTTAAAATTACACCATCTTGTATATATAAAAATAATGAAAAAGGACAACAGTTTAAATAACTCAGTATATAATGATAATTCTTCATTCTAGAAATTCATACAGAAAACGATGCTAAGACAAAAATTGTCTATAACTAAACATTGGCAATTATAGAATAAACAAAAGCATAATAATTATGAATATTGAAAACATACTGTCAATCAAACATTAATGAGATTATATTGATCATTAACAGGCAGGTGATCATTTTGTTTGGGTACTTTGTCATGTCATCATTTGAGTGAAACAGAAGAAGCAAAACTTTAAAAATAATAACATTGTAATAACATAACTGTAAAAACAGTTTTGACAAGATAATGATGACTACGTTGCTATAAATGACTAAATGAATATTTTTCTGACTTTTATTAATAATTACTTAAAAATCAAAATGGAATAAAGAGGTACAAGCTATCAATTATTGCTTAATGATATTTGGGTGGAAATTCTAATTAACACATAATAATAGATATAGCCTGAGAGTAAAATATATGTTAATGACCATAAAAATTAATGTACTATTTTAAAATCATTTTGGTCAGAAGAATAATAGTCATGTAATGATAACTAAATTGTGATATTATGTTACTAATATTTTTGTAATAAATGCATGTATTTATTTGCTGCTTGCAAAAGTTCCCAGTAAAAAAAATAAAATTTTTAACCAAGTCTAGTTTTCAAATAAAAAGTATCAGGAAATTTTATGGTCATCTAATATTTTCCTTCTCAAGAGAGCTGAATTTGTTACAAGGTCTTTTTTTTTTATTATTAGTATGGAGACCATATACTATTGCATGTTATATATCCAGAAATTGCTAAATTCCATGACCTTTTTGTGACAGGTGTCAAGGCAGCTCTTTGACTCTATTGTATTAATGCAATAGGGATGTGAATCTTGGAAGATGATTCTCTTGGAATCAAGCTTTGATGTTATAGATTTCCAGTCGCAGAAAGCTCCAGGTAGGTCAATTATGTTTAAAAGATTTCTTCCAAGGGCTAAAAAAAAATAACATAGCATTGACCACTAAATAAGGCATTGCAATATAAAAAAGATAGAGAACTTGTTATTACTGAAATCAGATAAAATATCTCCAATACAATTATATTGTAAAGATAACATTATATTAAAAACTTTGTAAAAGTGATAGGGACAATAATGTTGAATAGTATTTACTATTTTGTTTTAGATGAGGATTATGCATAGAATAAAATGCTAATATAATGACAAGACAAAAATGTCATAACAAAATGACTTATTATAAACGGGATGATTATAATTTATAAGAACATCAAAGCTTGGTTCCTATGATCTTCCAGGATTCACATTCCTATGATGATTGATTGATTGATTTGTTTTCTAAGGCTTATCAACCTTTTGCAGGTTATTTAAAGTCAGAAAATATTTTTAGATTGTAAGAATTTTTTCTTGGAGATAATAATTATATAGTGATACAAGTTTTGCTAATTAACTCATATCTGGGGGTAGAGGAGGTGGATTCATACCTTTCCCAAGGGTATTTGCACATAAGTAAATATAATGAACCCAACTGGAATTGGAACTCAGCTCTCTGATTAACAATTCAGAGCCATTATCCCTACACTCTACTCTCACATCCAAACTTAGAGCACCTGGTATTCGCTCTAACTTAATTTTGGTGATTGTATGGGAACTGACGTTTCAACATGATGTAGCCATTAAGTGAGGATGATGATCCAGACATATGATGCAAAATAGGTTTTAAAATTTTGATCCAGAATGACAACCTTTAAAGAAATGATTCCAGATAGTTATTATTAATTCACTTTCTTTAACAGTTTTTTCTGAAGGTATTTTTAACCTAAAGAGTGAGGATTTTACTAATAATTAAAAAGAATTTAGATCTTTTATTATTTTAATGTTTTATTAAAATCATTACTTGTCATTATTTTGTATTTACATTTAATAAACCAATTAGGTCATTCTTTGTGTGCGTATGTGCGTGTTGATTAGTGTTAATATTTGAAAGTTTCGATCTGTATATCTGTTCTAAATTTTGATAGTATAAACAATATTGAACATCATTCTTTTGTGATATACAACAAATAGTTTGTTAATAAAATATGTATATTATAATAATACTTATGTTCTGTAAACAATTTGTTAATAATATATATATATATATATACATATATATATATATATTTTGTAAACTGATGATAAATATTTTGTTAATCAAAAAAGACAAAGCTGGAAAACGAAGGACAGTCAACAGATAGATACAGAACATCAACACCAACATTGCCGCCAGAACATTTAATAATACAAATGTTGTAATGGAATATCCCAGACTCCCTATTGCCTATGTGGACTGACTATATCAGTAGCTATATATGGTGAGCATAGGATATACCTGGGGGTTTGCTTTGGGAATTACTAGTCATTTTTTTTCCTTTTATTATGAGAAATGTAAGGCATGCAGATTGTGTAATGGCTACAAGTATAAAAAGTATAAATTCAAATTCTGGTCATGTCATTTGTGTTCATTTTTGCAGTAATGCTCTCTTTTCCCTTCATCTATGGTTTAAATAGTAACATAGCTTTCCTGAGCCTTTTCTATAGAGCTATTTTTTTCATTGAATGGTTTGAGAAGGCCGAACATGTTTGCAGGGTGTCCAAAATAAAAGAACCTGCACTGGTCATCCCACTGAGACTCACGAGGGGAGCCTACACCATATATCAACAACTCAGGGACAATGCTGACCTAGAGGAGATCAAGAGTGCCCTATATACTGCCTTTGGAATCAACCCCTTCATTGCTTGGAAACAGTTCATCAAATGATGGCTTGAGCCAGGTGAGATGGTGGATGTCTATCTGACCAATTTGCGAAGGCTGGCGGTGCCATTTGGCGAAGCAACCGACTGCATACTGGGATGCGCCTTCCTGGCAGGACTTCCCGATGACACCAGTCAGCTCCTGCAAGCGTCTTCAAGATTGGACACACTGGGAATTGACGAATTGCTAGCCAGGGCCCGAAACATCTTGAAAGACATGGAAAGCCGTGAGAACGGCAGAGGCACCATGGGAGGGCCCAAAGTGCTACAAGTGCGGTGGACCAAACCATTTTTCTAGAGACTGCCAGAGCCGAAATAGCTTGTGGGGGTAAAGCAACGACTCAACTGATAGTAGCATATAGGAAAAACGTGAGGAGGGTAACCAACAGTGTCACATGTCCAACCTTCTTACAAGCAAAAAACCCAGTCCTCAAAAACAAAAATGTGCCTGCTTTATACAGCCGAGAACCGACCACGATTTGCATGCGAATGACGAGACAATGAGATTTCGCGTTAACTGTCTGAGAACGCCTGGCATAAAACATGACCGCCGCCATTTTGGTTCTTTTTACTATTGAGCAACCGGAGTTTGCACGTCACACAGATTCACGGGTGTTTCCAAGGTAGGCTATTTTCACAATTTTCCCCACATTGCAGTAATTGTCCTGATGAGCTTTCCTCTTTGGTAACCATGACTTTACGAATTTAAGCCCAGTACTAGACTGACAGCAAGGTCATTTTGAATTTGAAATGGCTAGATGTAATCCTAAGTTCTATATTAAGAGTTTCTTCTCTCACACTTTTCACTTGTGGAACTCTTCTAGCCTCTTGCTTTCCAGTCAACTTTGATTTTCAAAAATTTAAATGCAATGTCAATCATTATTTTTTTTCTTCTTAATTCCTGTTCTTTTATTGTACTCTCTATTTAATAATGTTTTTCTTTTTCCCTTATTCACACTCAGTAACCCCTTGTATCTTAGTGGTTTTATTGCCTTGCTTGGAGTGAAATGATTAAAATAGCAGGGTAAAATGGACTCTCTATCCATGGAGAAAGCAATGAGAAACCACTCTACTATATCTCCCAAGAAAGCATGATAATTCACAGAAAACGAATCTGTGAGGAACCATTATCACCTATGTCCTAAAATGACAATGCATTTAGGATAAGATCACCAAAAATATTTACTTTCTTAGCATAGAAAATGACTAAAGCTAAATAATGGAGACAATGGGCAGCAATATGAAAAAACAGATACTTTGCTTAGATGACAAATTCTGTGCCATACCTTGGCATTTTTTTCTGTCCTTTTCATAATGTCAAGAATTTCATGTCATCCATTTTTTTTTTCTTTAGGATGATTTTGATTGCTGATGTTACAAAAGCTTCTCTTAGTGTGTCCCACTTCAAGTTTCAATTCTCATTTTGTCCATTGTATATGCTTTTAACACTATCCATATATTTTTCCTTCACATTTGGATCAGATAGGAATGTCGTATTGCAATTTGAGTGCTGCCTTGGCCCTCTTCACCTTCTATAGTTTCACTCTAAGGGAATGCTGGATAATCTCCTCATATATGAAGAAGAGACATAAAGCAATAGAAATGTGGTTCTGCAGAAGGATGCTGAGAATTTCATGGACCAAAACATTGAGCAACGATGAAATTTTAGAGAAAATGCAAATGAAAAGGACCTTGCATCAAGAAGAGAAAGTTGGAATTTCTAGGACATGTAATGAGGAAAGATGGCTTGGAAGACAGATTGAAGGCAACAGGGACAGAGGAAAACAATATATAACCTATCTAGCAAACTTGAGTAAATGTCTGGCAGAATAAAGTTTAGGAGAGATAACAAGAAGACAAAATTTATTAAGGACTACAAAGGACAGGAAATTGTGGAGAGTCATGATTGCTAATGCCTTGAAGGGACATAGAACATAGAAGATGCCAAATTAAAATGCAATTGGTGGTAAGATACAACTGTAATTATTTGTTGATTTTTACCTTACTGTCCAAATTTGTCATGTCAGTATATATTCAATCATGAGAGTGAATGAAAGTTTTGACGTATGTTTAATAAATCCTACAATAATATCATGAATTAAGTTTTAAAAAAATATAGTTTATGCATAAAATCATGAAATTACACATTTTACTAATTTTAAAAATATATATTCTTTATATGTAAAATCAAAAGATATTGTCTCATTTTCATACAATGGGTTGTTCATATTAATATTCTAACAGTTGATTCTAGAACTACATTTTGGCCTTGTATATATAACCTCTACAGCCATTTTTTCCAGTTGATGAAAACAAAGATCAGTGCTGCCTGAAAGAATCTTACACCCAAATTCTGAGTAGGAAACCGCACCTTTTATTGGATAAATTCTATATCTTAGAAAGACCGTATAACAATGTAGTGATAAAACTAACCAGGATGAGGATATTAGTCCAAACAACTTGTAAAATGATAAGGATTCATTTCAGATTTATTACTAATATCCAGTTTTATTATTTACCTCTTTTGTTCTACATAAAATGCTATTATACATCAAGTTGGTTTGTAAAAAAATAAACAACAAAGAAACAAAAAAAAAAAGAAACATTAAATTTTCTGTTTAAAGAACTTTCCATTGCTTTAGAAAGCAGGTTTATACAAGAATCAGACTTGGGTAGGAAACTGCCATTTAAAAATTAAAATGCACAAGCAACGCTATAATGAAAAACACAAAAGGATGCAAAAGTATTAAACTTAAACAAGCAAAATAACAGTAAACATAAAAACAAGTCACTTACTTCATCTTCATCATCATCAAGATAGTAACCAATGGGATGTTTTCTTAGTGATTCCAAATGTGGCTGATTCTTCGAAAAGGGATATCTTCTGGAGAATTGATCCTCGACTGTTGTTATTGGTTGCCTGGAAGTTCTTGAATAGCTGCTGAGACCTGGCAGACGGCTCCCTAAAATTTGGTGTCTGGATTGTCCTGTAGCCATCTTAAGTTCAGAAAGTAAGCCTTTGGGCCATTTGGGCATATCTGACATCTTAAGGAGTTGTCTGGCTGGTTGACTTGCATCATCTCCCTGACACCCCTCATCATCATCGCCATCATCTTCCAAATTCTCGTTATTACCCCCCACATTGTCATCATCATCATCATCATCATCATCAAGTGGAGTTAGAGCTCGAGCAGTGGTGTAAGGGGTAGTAATGGTGCTGGTTGGGGTTGGTCTTATATCAACAGCAGTTCCCAAGTCCCTACCTGCTGATCCCTCACCTTCTGCCATGGTATGTAACAGCACAGTTGTATCACTCATGCTTATTGTATCTAAGTTTGCCTGATCAGTAATTTCAATCACAGCTGGGTCTCCAGGATTCTTAGTTCTCTCCTCCTGCTTTTTCTTTCCTCTCTTTTCTTCTGCTTTCTCCTCTGACCACTTCTTCTCCCCCTCCTTTTCCACTTTCTTTACTTGTTTTTTTACATTCTTTTCTTTGTGTTTGCGGTTTTCACTGTCTGGGGTCTCCAGGCTTGAAGATGGCTCCATGCCAGAATCACTGCCAAATTTCTCTACATCCTCCCATATTATGTTTTCATCTTTCACTACAGCATTTCCATCTTCACCAATTCGTCCACCAACTTCCAAGCTGTCATTGCCTGTACTGAAAAATTGTTCCTCGTCACTTTCTTCCTGCTTCTCTGGAAGGGACACGACTGGTCCTGTGGGGTTGCTCATAACCCGACAGATGATTTTAGGGCCCTCTTCCAATGAGAGTGAAGTCACTTGTGATGACTGTGCAGAGAGATCAAGGGTGATAGGGGAATCAGCTATTAGCAGTTCGCCTTCCATGGCAGTATGACTTTCACTTGATTCAATATCACTCTTCTTGTTCAGCTGTTCCAATGACAATGCTGGTGTTGATGTTGTATATCTATCTGCTGACTGTCCTTCATCTTTTGACCTTGACTCTTCCCCAAGACCAGGTCCTGTGCAAACCTGCTCAACCATAACTGAAGTAGTGGGCAGAGGAGTTTGTTCTTTTCTTACTTGGCCTCCTTCAGGCTGGCCACTGTCTTTTGACTTTTCTAGCACACTCCCCTCTTGGACATTTTGTTTTCCCTCTTTGTCTTTTTTTATTGTCTCTTCTCCTTTTCCTTCTTGTTTATCAATATTTGTACTTGTTTCTGTAAGGGAATCCTCACTCAAGGAATCACTGTTAGTGTCCATTTTTAATCGGATGTATCCTTATGCCATGCACCCAACACCAACGAAGAAAAGTAGTTAGACTTTTCTGAAAGAATTGTAAATATTTTCTTTCTCCACTGTCAGCTTTTTCCTTTCTTTTTTACTGTTTTCTGACTTTTCTCTTTGAAGAAGATACATGAGCCAGAAGTATTTGTAAATTCAAGCAAAAAAAACAAAAAAAAAAACAAAAGAAAATCACTGATATCCTCTTCCTTTGAAGTTCTTTTTCTTTCAATTATTTTTCTTTCTCTTTTTTCTTTATTCCTTTCTTTTTTTCTTTCTTTATTATTTCCCTATGTTCTTTCAGCTCTTTCTTTCTTCTGAAGATTTTACTAGTGTGTTAATTTATGCATGCTAATCTATGCTGTGTTTGTGAATGAACCCAAAATACACATTGAAATAGTGGGTGTGTTTTTCATCTTTTTACTCCTCCTGCTTCTTAATTTTCTTCTTCTGTCACCCAGGTGTGTTTATCTACACATCAACATCAAGGCAAGTTTGATAATTTGAGATATACACGTGGTCAGGTAGTAATAAGAGGTGTGCCTATATTCTCTTCTTTCTCCACCTTCTTTGTCATTCCGTTTGCTACTTGCTGCTTTTTTACTTGTTTTCAGGCTTATTTTTCTTCTTTTGTGTTAATTTACACATTATTGTGGGTAAGTGTATGAGTATTTGTATGTGTTTCTGGGTACTAATCTAGTAAAGCAGATAATCCAGAAAGGGATTTTAAAGTTGGAATGAATTGCAAGCTGGGGAAATGACTGAACCCACGTGCTCACAAAGCAGACACTTAAAGTGCGCATATGTTTCTATACAAGAATAACAGAAGATAAAACACCTGACTGAATCTATTGTTATTGTGTTTTTATCAGTAGAGCAAGTTAAGAAAATGTGTATGTGCATGTATGCAGTTGATTATATTAAAGAATCTGTTTTAATGCATACATATGTGAATGAAAATGTGTTTATATATATATATATATATATATATATATATATATATATATATATATATATATATATATATAAGTGTATGTTTATGTCACACTTGTTGAAGCCTATGTGTAAGCCCTTTTCTGAACTTTTGTATTTCTATAGGACAATCCACCCTAGGAGCAAGGAAGAAATAACTGGCCAAATATTTTCCACTGTGTTACCTTTAGACATCATAACTGTTATTGTTATTGTTGTTAAGGATGGGAGGTAGTTTCAGAGAGAATCTATCATTAAGACAGAGAAATTACCAAGATGGAAAGAGAGTTGATCAGGGGATTTATTTATTTATTTATTTTTAATTTTTTTAACGTCTCTTTCTTTTTAATTTTTTCTTAATTTTTTTTTTTTAGCTATTGTTTTTATTTGTAATATTTTTGTTTTTTTCCTTTATTTCTTTCTCTTTTTTTTTTTTTTTTTTTTTTCAATGACATGATTAAATAAGGCAGTCACTGCCAACCAGTAAATTCATTGCAGCAGAAGGGACATGTCCAATCCTGAGTGCTTTTTCTTGGTAACAACAAATATGGCTGACTACCCTTAGTAACCATTAAAGGTTAGGTTTCCAAGCTGTACAGCCCATGAACAGGTATATCTTAGTTGTATTGGACAGGATGAAAATCCAACTTCTTGTACTCCTACAACCCCTCAAACCTTTTCACCTGACCACTCTACCCTCTCTCATACATCCCATAGCCAACACTCCTTGGTGAATTAGTACCACTTGACAAGAAGCTGCTAGTTATCATGCAAAACTAGCGTGTTAGCCTGCCACTGGCAGAGGTGCTTGGCGTCATTAGCAACAGAAGTCTTTTTATTGGAAACATCAGTAATAGAAACATTAATAGTGTAACTAATAACTGTATTATTTCTGAACTTACATACCTCAGCTGTACTTCATGCAGCCATCTGAAAAATTTGTTAAATGAGAAATTATAAATTTCTAATCAAAGAATTAGTAATCATTAGTTTAACTAAGTAAGGTGGGAAGATAATAGTAGCTGTAGCAAAAGTAGGAGTTATACATTGGTTTATCTCACATAATCTTTTGGGCATTTGAAAACATAAGATTTTGAAATCTAGGATTAAGAATAATAGCCTACATAGTTTAAAAAGAAATTGTAGCAGTTATCGTAGTGATCAGAGTATTTGAACACTTATATACACATTAGCATTGTTGTCTGAAACAAACTATTAAAATGTCGACTAAGTCATTGACTGTGTACAATCACATGATTTCTGATGTTATTTCTATAAAAAAAAATTGGTTATCCTGCATCCTTTTCTAATATCACTAATAATGTTTAAATATGGCACAAGAGAGGTAATCAGTTACCTTTATGCAGATTTATCTCATTAAACTATTACTTTTCCTTTTATGTGCTTTGTTTCCCCTTATAACATAGGTGATCATGGCTCTCCACAACTTCTTGTCCTTTGTAATTGTAAGCAACATTCATCCCCTTTACCATCCTTTCAAATCCCAACTCTTCCTTCCATTTACATAAACTCCTTAGGTAAGTTATTTGCTGTTTTTCTCTGCCACCACTTGCACTTAGTAGGTCTTGTGTGTATCAAATTCTCCAAGTACACCTTTCTCTGTGTTTCAGAAATTTTCACTACCTCTTTCTGTCTTTTTTCCCCCCATTTTCCTTGAAACTTCCTCATTGCTTGCGTTCTCTTCATGGTATAATTAGAATCCTTGTATAGAACAACATTTCTGTTACTTCAAGTCTCATGCTGATCTGCGAGGAAACTGTATTATTCAATGCCATATTGGAGGATAGATATTGCATCAACACTATTTTTCTTTGTTTCTAATGCAATTTTCCTACCTTTTACTATTTATTTTGGCCTCTGGAAAGCATCCTTCACTATTGCAATGCACTTTTAGATTTGTCACATTTTCCATCATCACTCCCCAGATAAACTTTTGTACCTGCTTGATTGTGATTTCTTCAATCTGTAGCTCACTTCTTCAGCTGTTCCTCTTGCTGATAATCATATATTGTCTTTTTTTTACAGTTAATACCATTACTACAAAAATTTAATAATAATTCTATTTAGATCACACTTTATTTTTCTGAGCGTCCTACTGCACAATACTCAAATACTCTAATAGCTTCATGTCTTGCACTTCCCATCTGTGGAACTCCCTTCCTCTTACTTGCTTCCCTGATAGCTATAAACTCCAAATATTCAAATGCAATGGCAATCAACATTTCCAGATGCCTTGATATATTCCCTGTCCTTCTCTTCATTCTTTCCTCTATCATGCCACTTTACTCTTTCTCTCACTCTCTGTAACCCCTTGCATGCTAGTTGCACTTCCACCTTGCTTGGGGTGAAATACTTAAAAAAAAAAAAAAAAAAAAAAAAAAAAAAAAAAAATATGGATTATACAAAAGTGTTTGGTATAGTACATCACAAAGAACTATTGGAACTGCTAGGTAAGCTTCATATATTTGGAGAGGATTTGGCACCTCGAGGTGGTATAATGGTTAGCAAGCTTGTCTTGCTAGAACAATTATGACTGATTGGTGAGTTCGATACTCACTGGGTCTCCCATTCTTTTGGCCTTGTGCCACATCTAAGCTATGCTTGGAAAATCTCTATATTTGGGGAGGATATTAGAATCATCCAGAATTTATAACAGGAGCAAACCCCCCACATACAGACAGAAAATGAATTCAGTAAATATGCAAAAATAAAAAGGATATAAAAATTTAATTACATAAAAAAATATATTTTAATGTAAAAAATATATTTTAATGTAAAAATTTAGTAGGGATAGAATGGGATAAGAGAACACAAGCCTCTCTTATCCCTAAAGTGAAATAAGATGCAAACCAATAAGACTCAACCACTAAGTGAAATTTAAAAGAACATTGATTACAGTACATAAAAGGAAAAAAAATAAAAAAATAAAAAACAAGTACAAAATTTACAAACAAGAGTGTTGCACAAAAATTTCCTTTTGTGAACTTTATGCAAAAACTAAGGCCAGATAACAATCAAATATACAAGACAAAAAAGGTTATGCTTTTTGAAAATTAAGAAAAACAAACTCTGAGAAAAAAAACAAGATAAGGTAGAAATGCAAAAATTGCACACACAGAATAGAGAAACAAAAAAACCTACTTTGATTTATCCCACTAATATCTCTGAGACCTTTAACAATATTCTGAAATTACTTTCAATTTTCTTTCTGTTTAGCTACCCATGTGCTTTACTAGGGTCTTAACGGTATTTAAAAATTTCTTTATGCTTTCTTTCCATTGTTGGTGGCAGTGTGGTAGACTCCAAAGTTTTTCTTTTTTCTTCACTTTTGTTGAGGCATTGTCCTAGTGAATGCCATGGTTCTTTGCTTTCTTAGCGGTGGCTAGCAACTTTCATATGTGAATGCCAAAAATGCCTTCTGTCTTGATGTCTAAATGCTTTCTAATCTTATCTACTGGCCATGACACCTTTTATGAGAAACAGTTGGCTCCCAGAAACCCAATTCCAAGTTTTACAAGGGCATGAGACCATGTCTGATTGGTCAGTAAATACGATAAAATATATCTTTCCACAAATTCAAAAATGAATCCACAAAATAATTCTGGCGGTTCTTTAACAACTAAATCTAAAAAAAAAAATTTTTTACACAACTGTAACACCGTTTTTTTTTGTTTGTTTTTTTTTCACAAACCATCTGGCATTTATTTACAATAAATTTTTCTTTAAAATACATGTAAAAAACAACATATACAATTAAAACATTTATTATACTTTCAGCTAATTTTAATTCACTGTATAAAATTTTTATAAGTGGTGTAAGAAAAGAGGTCAGTGAATGCTGGATAATCTAATCACAGATGAAGAAGAGACTTGAAGCAACAGAAATGTGGTTCTATGTAAGGATGGTGAGGATACCATGGACTAAACATGTGAGCAATGAAATTTTTTAAGAAAAAGGAAACAAGAAGGACACATACCTTGCATCAGAAAGAGAAAGTTGAAATTACCAGGGCATGTAATGAGGAAAGAGGGCTTAGAAAATTTGACACTGACAGGATATATTGAAGGCAAGAGAGACAGAAGAAAGCAGCATATAGCCTACCTAACAAACTTGTATAAAAGCATTGGTAGAACAGTGATTATGGGAAATAGCAAAAAGATAAACTATACTGAGAGCTATGAAGGACAGGAAATTGTGGAGAGCCATGATTACCCACATCCTAAAGGAATACAACACAGAAAAGAAGACTGCACAATAATAATGCAGCAGTGTCAGAAATTCCTAACAGTAAGTTAAGATTTAAAGTACTTCATGGATGCAATGAGTTAAGTGAAGTTAGTGTGTGTTGTATAAGTAATATTAGTAATTGGTTAACTCATACCCTCAGTTATGCACTGATCCTAATCCAATAAGCACAATAGAGAGTATGAAGAAAGGACTTTTGCTGTGATTTGAAATCAATTTTCCTTTATCTCATTTAGTATTTAGCTACAGGTTTCACCAGCTCTTGTTAAAGCTCAATTTCATCTTTAACGATTTTATGTAAATGGAAGGCAGAGCAGGGACTGGGAGAGATGGTAAGGGAGAGCCATAATCATTTACATTCCGAATGAACATGGCATATAGAAGAAAAAGTAATGGTTTCAAAAGAGAAATCTGTATAAAATCTAACCGATTATCTCCCTTGTGGCATATTAAAACATTATTAGTAGTTTCTGTCTGAATTTCCAGAATGTGGAGTTATCATAATTTACCCTATTTATATTCAGACTATTGTCCTCATCTTTGTTGTTGTTATCACAACATTCCAACTGCTGTACCCTCCGACCATCATCAGGTGTATACTGATCTGGGTAAATAATTATTAGTAGTATTAGAAAAGGAAGGATAACCAGTTCTTCTTTATTGATTTTTTAGAAATAGCATCAGAAATGTGGTTGCATATAATTAATGACTAATCCCTCATCCTAAAGTTTCAGACCTATATTATAAAAGTCTGTTTCAGGTCACACAAACAATGAGTATACTAATATACAAATACTATCATCATGACAAGATTTCACACCAAGAAAGGCCATAAAGCCATTAAAATGCAAGGGTGTAAAAAATCTGAAAAAAAAAAAAAAAAAAAAAAAAAAAAAAAATTTAAGGAAAGAGGACAATAAAAGAACAGGAATTAAGGAGACACAAGATAACAATTAACATTGCATTTAAATTTTTGAAGATCATTTCACAAGTAAAAAGTGCAAGAGAAAAATCTGTTAGCATAGAACTTACAGTTACATATAGCCATTTCAACTATAAAATGATGAGATCTAGCTGCCAATCTAGTACTAAGCTTAAATACATGAAGTTGATGTATCAACAAGAGGAAAGTTCATCAGAACAACTACCATGAAAATATTTATAGAAAGGTTCAAGGAAGCTATGTTATGGTGGTGGGAAAGTGAATGTAGCAGAGATTCCAGGTCAGGACCAGTAACATTATAGATTCTTCTTTGGATTTTACGAGAATCTCTAAATGCATAGCAGTAGCACCAGGCGAGATTTGACAGTAATATTCAATGCATGGATAAATAGCAGACTTATAAATGTGCATGATAGATTCTGGCAAGAAAAATTGTCTAGTACGAAATAGTTAACTAATTTTCATTGAAGGAAACCTAGCAATTGATTCAATGTAATCTTTCTGCTTCATGTCATGTTAGCCCAGGAAGCTGTGATGAATCACTCTCCTGGAGGTTAGCATCAACCATGTTGATGGAAGGCAAAAAAGGTTCTCTAAGATGATTAAAAGAGAGCAGTTTCATTTTGGAGACATTAAAATTAACAAGTCATTTCTTGCATCAGTAACAATAGATTGAAGGTCATTTTGGAGATCAACTGCCACTTTGACCTTACTGAACCTATCAGATTTACCATTAAGACCAGAGTAAATAGTTGTGCCATCAGCATAGATACCAAGTCGAGAACAAATGACATTATTATTTATTATTTTATAGTGAGCCCCCCCCCACACACACACAATGTGCAGTTAATAATAGAAACATTGGCCATCTTAGAACATGTTCTATTCCCCCCAATCATGATTAATTGACTGAAAGGTTTTAAGTCCTGCAATGAGAGAACTATTATTAAAAGTAGCAACTACAATGTAAACAGTTGTCATATTTCTTCTGTACTTTGAATTAGTTTTTAATTAACTCACCTAAAAATGATACAAGTCTATTTTTTTTTTTTTTTGAGAGACAGAATAAGAGAGAGAGAATGAGAGAGTATTTGCCACTAATTTTCATCATATGCATGTCATTAAGTTTTACATTTGGAATGAAGCCAAGGACAAGTTTTTAACACAGTTGACTTTACAAAGAATATTTGACTGCTATTTCCACAAAAATACATTATGATATTGGTAACAACAGTATCTAAATTGTCTGAACTTCATAGATGAAGCATTGTAAAATTATTAATTTTTGATTCCACTTTGTCAGATTCTATTATGTAAGTCAATGTTATTAATCAACTAATACTGATAAAATTTTCAGATAAATATACTGCAGAAAATAGGTGCTACAGGTTTGTAATGGATGCTGTTGCTGTCAGTTACCAGTTTTTAGCAGGAGTTACTACTTATTATGGTTGAGGTAGAGAACTTTCAAAGCAAAGGAATTTAACATTTTTAAAAGAAATGAACACATAAAGGATAATGAGAAAGAAAATTATATTTGCATGTATACAGATAGCTCAAAAAAAAAAAAAAAAAAAAAAAAGTAAAAGGTGGCAGAATATAGATCTACCCAACTCCTTCCATCTCTCGTGGGTGACTCTCACCATCACCACCCAAAGGGTGAAGGCAATTCCCCTGCCTTCCTTGAAATTCTACCAGGGCCTTTATCTCTCTCTTTGTTTCCTGATCAAACATCTTCCCAGAGGTTAGGTGTAGTCTAGCCCAAATTGCTAAATTCAAATATCATTCAAAATTTTCATCAGAGGGGAATTCTTATCACATCCTTGTGGGGTCAGTTACATGATGTTGCTTCCCGTCACCAGCGCTTTGGTCAACAAGTGACAAAAAGAGACAATTCCTTTGTTTTAACAAATTTTATTGCATCTTAAGCAGACAAAAAAGAAATATAACTACAATCCTATTCCTGTTTTCCTCTGGAAACATGTCAGTCTTGAAATCCAAGTCTTATCAATTGAGTGAATTTTGGCTAGAGATTTGCTGTTAGCTTTCATGAGTGGCTTTCCCATTACCCACTTGGTTCAACGAGTGGCCCACTGACACATTACTTCATTCCCTCATTGACACTTGAGGTCATTAAAATATAATCTATTCTTTGATGAGGGTTGATTCGACACTTAAGAAAATACCTTCACTTAATATTAATTTGACCAAAATCAGATGGCTTCTATGCTAGCCTTCGTTTGCATCTCCACCCTCAGGGTGGAGAGAGAAAGGAAAACAAATATCCTTTTATTTCATTTTCCTTTCAGTCTATCAAAAGAAACAGCATTCCTTTTGTTTTCCAGTTTATTTTTAAAACCTTTTTCCCCAATTTACCAGCACCTTCTTAATAGTGTCACAGAAGAATTAATATATTGGGATAGTATTATAAGCAGTAAAATAAGGACTTCCTCAGACTAAAGTAATGCATTTATTGATGGAATTATATTTTTTATAAGAATGGAAGAGGGAGATATAAACTTGAGCACTGGTTATAATTACATACCAAAGGAAATGTTAAAAATGTGAAAATGCTGAATTTAGAATTTTTATCAAACATGTCCGAACAGTCTAGCCGATTTCAGTCAGTTTGAATAATAAAACTTGATGCCCCCCTCCTGTCCATGAGCAAATTATTATCAGCATTTTTAATAAGAATAGATATTATAAGTTGAAACTCACAAAATATATTGCACATGTAAATATATCTGGAAACTTTTATCAATATCTTACAAAAACATTGACTTGTATAATAAAATCTGACTTTGTATAGTTTTCCTCTGCATCTAATTTTTTTATCAAAAGACTAAATCTACAAGTTGTAAACACCAAAGAATAAAAATTAGATAATGTAGAATGTCGCAATATGACTAACTTTGAATGATATCTATTGGTTGACTTTCATAATCAGTCAGGCATTATCATGTCTGACAGGCTCCAAAGAATATAATCTGATTTCATTATTTTCACTCCATGCAGTTTGGTTAATAGCCATAGAATGTAAAATGGCCTGATTATTGCAATAAAAAGCCACAAAAATAAGATTAAAGGAATAACAAATAACAGTACCTCTGAAAAAACACTTCTTTCTGATTAAGATGGTAATTTTTTATCCAAATATTATGAACTTAAAATTAAGAAATAGATACAAATTTATTTCATATTAAAGGAGATGCTAAGCAAGAATATTTCCAGTACATTTTCCTATTATTGGCATTATCATAGCTTTTGTATAGTAACACCTTAATTCACAGACAGAACAGAATAGCTGAAAGAAAGACATAACAAACATGCATTATTCTCAGAAAAATTTTTATATACCACTATGCCATACAAGAAAGTATATACAAATATATAAATACTTATAATAAATTTGTCCCACACTGAGAAATTGTAACACATGAATAAAACAAGCAGGATAGAAAGGCAAGAAGTGAAAGTTACTTGTAATATTTCCTGAAGGGAAAATGGTGAGGCCAATGGTATGTTCTACAACTTCAAGGTACCATGTGGGCTGAAGATGATGTCTAATGCCTTAATGGTCTATCATCAGCAAGTGGCATGGGTAGAAATGTCTTGTTACTACACATGCTAAATAGCAACTTTGCTTTCGTCATCCCTGTTAACTCCTGTCATTTACTGGCTATCATGTGTCCCTTGTGACTTCATTTTAACCAAAGGGAGATAATCAACCATCAATCCCTACAATATTAATGACTAAAAAAAAAAAAAAAAAGAAACAAAAAAAAACAATTGTATATGAATCATTCATAATAACAGTGCATATCAGTTGTATTCTTTGGTATGAACTGAAGGAAAGTAATATTTTTTTTAATAAAAACTGCAAATTTTTAGCTTTTGTTCAGCAAAAAATTAAAGATAATAGATTTCTGAATGGGAACTGCAAAGGTGAAGATGTTTTATTTGGATGAAGATACAAGGAAATCTATCAGATTTATGAATAGTTGGTTTTGCATTTTTGCAGTTTAGAAACAGAATACAAGAGAAGTTTTGCAGTTTAGTAATAAAAAACAAAGGAATTTTATGTTTAATATTCCATTTTTTGCAAATAATGTATTTCTTGCTCAAAATTGTTTGAAACTGGATAGTTTACATTTAACAGTATATCAATTTGATATATGTAAATAATCTTGCATTTCCTCTCTGACAATTGAAATTCATTTAATCTTTTAACTATGAGGTCATTTCATGAGTATACTCAGTATCATAGTATTAATATAAAAAAGAGTGGAATCTTTGGTGTTCAGCATATTGTCACCTAGTATTAAAATGGTAAGAGTAAAGGATATATCAGAGTCACAAAAAGCTATCATTCATGCATTGTGAAAAGCTGGCAAGAACCAAAGGAAATAGCAGACAAGATATGAAGCTCTCGGTCTGTACTTTCAAAGATAATGAGACAAATCTGTTCAAAATATTCCAACTGTAGTTCCAAAGTCAAAACAGCTTGAGATGAATGTCAACTAAATAGGATTCTTATTTCCAATCAATATGCCAATGTTGAAATTTTCCAAAACCTGGTAAAATGCTAGAGTAGCTATTTCTCAATCATCAACATTCTGGAGATGTCATCAGCTTGGATATGACAGCAAGATACCATTTTCAAAGCCACTACCAACTTTTAAGAAAAAATGAAAGTGGATGAGAAACCTTCAAAGTTGGTCTACTGATCAATGAAACCTGCTCATTTTCAGTGACAAATCAAAATTCTGTATTTCCTTTAGTGGTTACACCCCCATGTCTAGATAATTTTGCACAAGAGATACAATGTCAAATGTGTGAAAACAAAAGTGTAAAATTCTTCCAACTTGTGATGGCTTGGAAGTGTATGTCTGTCACCAGTGTCAGAAGGATCTGTTTCTTGAAAAGATCAGTTGATGCTGCGGTCTATCAGAAGGTCTAAGATCATTTCCTTATCCCATATGTTGAGTACAAGTTTTAGGACAATGACTATGTTTCAACATGACCATGCTCCACCCCCACACAGTGAACTCTACAAAAGAATGGTTTAGGGAGAAAAGGATAACTTTACTTGATTGGGCTGAAAATAGCCCAGATGCAAATCCAAAAGAAAATTTATAGGTAATCATCAAGAGAAGATTAAGAAAATACTATCCAGATAATCTTAAAGAACTGAAGCAAGTTATTACTAAAGTGCGGTTGTCATGCTATCACAGGATTGTCATGGGTTAATCCATTCATTATCACAATGAATGAAAGAAATAGTAAATGCAAAAGATTCTACAATAAAATATGAATGCAGTAATACAGTAATTCAAAATTATATGCATTACTAAATACTTTGTTTTTTGTTACTACCTATAAGACTCTTCAAATTTTGAAAATTTCACATGTAATGAAAATGTAGCGATATGAGTGTCAGCTGTTATCTTGTTAAAAGAAAACATCTGAAAGGCCTTACAGAAATTGTTTTGATATTGTCTTGGTAAGAAAGTCAGCTTAATGGAGTGGACCTTCCAAGAACCAATCAAACAATCCTGATAAAGAAGGTCGCTGTGTGAAGCCAAATCCCAAGTTCTTGATTAATGATTTTTTAGACACTGAAAAGACAGTGTCTTTATAAGACAGTGGCCCCTAGAGCCAAAAGACAGACAAGCACAGAGATGTGAAAAGAAAGTGATGTGAAAAGAAAGACATACCCATTGGATGGTTCACCCCCCCCACCTCAACTAAGCCTCTAACTCACTTGTCTACAGCAGGTTACAACCAGATAGAATTTGCCTACATCTCATGGTTTTATTTTGTAGGTAATGATCTGGCCAAAGAGTTATTTTTAAGCCACAAGCATTTGACTGGAAGAAGCTGAATCCTGAGAATGAATCTATCTGGTCTGAGCTGCAATACTACAAAAACCCGGTTTGTCTGTGAAAAACTACTAGATTTTTTTTGTATATTGAATTGATATACTTTTAAAAGTAAACTGGTCAATTTTAAATGAATTGAGCAAGAAATATAAAAGTTATTTGCAAAAAGCAGAATATTTCATTTTTCAAAAAAAAACAGTTGTAGAACAATTTTTGAAGTTTGAAAATAGAATACAAATTTTTAAGTTTAGAATAGAACACAAATTTTTGCATTTTAGAAAAGTCAAATTGTCAGCTGATCTCAAAAATGATGTTCAATCTGTTGCTAACTGGGGCAATAAATGGCTTGTTAATTTTAATGCCTCCAAAATTAAACTACACTCTTAATTGTCTAGAAACTTTTTACCTTCCATCAACATAGCTAATGCTAACCTCTAGGAGAGTGACTCATTGTATAATAATGGTAATATCTATTGCATTGTGGTTGGATCATATATTTTTATAAATTTGTAAATATAAAATTATTCTTGTAAATAAACAATATAACAAAATAATGTTTAATTCTTTTGTTGTCAATTTGAGAAAAGAAAAAAAAAAGAAAATAAATAGTTTCATCTGTTTGGATTTTATTAAAATTCTAAAAATAGCTTTTTTAAACAATAAAAATTACAGAGGACAGATACAATACAGTGGTGAAAATAGAAAAATCATCCTTTTGACACACCAGACTTTATGGGGTCAAATGCTCAACTTTGCCAAAAAAGTATTCTCTTGTGAATAAAAAAAGGGTAAAGGCATCACCTAGATTAATGGATCTATGGGAAGTTTGATAAATAGTGAAAAAAAAAAAAAAAAAAAGCATCAGTGTTTTTGGCTTGGTATGAACAGCTAAGTTGATATATATGAAGAAGGGCTGAAAAATTCTCAGATTGACCCACTTCCTAAAATCTGACCAAATAACTAAACATTAATTTTATTTTTTTGAAGGAATTCTTGGTCAGACTGAGAACTTTTCAGCCCCCCCCCCTCCCCAGATTATTTTTTATTTCAATTGATGTTTATTTCCACTAGACAGAAACTCTTCTATATTTGCTTTTCATGCCTCAGGAAGTTCTCTAAATCTGCAGAATCAATGCAAAAACATAAATAGCCATACCTATTTCATTCTGGTAGCTGTTCAACTGTGACTGCATGTATAGACTGAATCACGAATTGCTACAAAGAAATATTTCTTGATTCAATGAACAATTAAATTAGAAAGCCTATGCAATCTGTTCCTAATTTTATAGTCATTATATAAAATCTATTGCAAAAGTATCAAGATGTTTTGAATAGCTCAAGAAGCAGTTGCATAGTCTCGATGTAACATGGTGACCAATCAGAGTGGACCTTATTGCACATGTATAAAGACACTCTCCCAGAGTTATTCAGCCATGAGACAGCATTGAATGAACTCAAGTACTGTGTGACTATTGCAATGCACCTATCTATTTTTCATGTCTTGCAAAGAGATTTTGCCAAAATATTGTATTATCCAGGTCTGTTGACGTCCCTGAGTCCAGATTTGTCTCTGTAACTCAGCTTTTCACAAGGCTAAAAATGAGATTTCAGACTATGGTTGATCTTACACTATTATTTAATGTATTTTCCCTTTGCTTTACAGTTTAATGTACCCTATCAACTGAACATTAAAAATGTGATTCTCACTCCTTGATACATCCCTTTTCTACCTAACCCATTTCTCTCTCTCCTAAACTCAAATCCGTCTTGTTTTTCCATGACTTCCCATAACAGTCAAGGTTAAGGAAAACATGACAAGGCAGTTGATGGTAATCTTGAAACAAGACTTTGCAGACTGTTTTGAAAAGTAGAAGGAATGATAGAATACTATTTGATCCTAAGAGGAATACTTTGAAGAGGGTTAAGGCACCATTGCCCTAGGCAAGCTACTTTTCTTTTTGTTAATATTAAATGGCTCTCTTCAGACATATTGTATTGACAATTACAAAAACTATATATGCCAAAAAAGTAATTAAATATTTATAACGGAGATGCTTTCTGGAGATCAATTTACTAGTAAGTGCAATACTGTGTTCAGATGAGATCCATTCTTTAGTACCACCAGTTCAGATCTTTACAGCCAAGACTTGCCTTGCTACATCCACAGGGTTGAATCACCCTTATTCTCTATATATTCCATTGGTAACAAGGATGTTCCGGTCAGAAAGATTCTTCCCAAGAAAGAGCTAGTGGACTCTCATGTGAATGTTAACCCAAAGATTACAAACTTGACCTTTTCAGCAATCATTATCTATCCACCATATCCTCATAATCTTCACTACCTAGTTCTACCTTATATCTATATCACACGCATCCTTCAGTAATGCTCTATCTTGTATGGGTCTTGAGCCTTGTATTAGATGAACGGTAGTATAAAAAAAAGGAAAACTCATTTTGGTGGCTTTATACACAAAACTTGATAAAATTAGCCTGCAAACTGTTGCTTTTTCTGGTTTTGTTAGTGAGTCCACATCCTTTTGTATATTATACAATTGTTGCTTTGTTCCAAATTAGTCTAAGCTTGTTTAATATCCACTTTAACTTTTAAATAAAAATTTACTTACTTAAGATCAATAGGAACATTTATCCAACCAGATCATTTTAAAAACTTATGAGATTTTCTTTACTGTATATACTCGCGTATGAACCAACTTCATATATAGCGAGACCACTGAACCTTTTTGCATTAATTTAAACCCCTCCAGAAAAAATTACCTGTGTATAGTGCAATTAGTCACTGAAAATGCATGATTTTTTTTAACTTCTTCAAAAATAATTAACTGAGGATGACCCACTATTGTTTGTGTAAAAAAAACTGATCATAAAAACTTGCACTATATTCAAGTATATACAGTAGTTATATTCTGTTGGAAATAATAGTAGATAATTTGAATTTTGTAATCTCAAGATACTGAGATCTGCATGCAGTTTAACAGTTAGTGGCTTGGAAAGAGGATTTGACAAGCCAAGTTTGTTGCATTTACTCCATCTCTTCTCTCCCAGATATGGAGTAAATAGTAGAAGAGACTGAACTCTCTAACTGTGGTTGGCAACCAGTTGAAGAGAAAAGCAACTCAAAATTCAAAATTAGTATGCAGCTCTGGCAAGTTGCATACTATACAGCCATTGAAAAGATTATGGAGTTCTCAATTAATCAGGTGTAGGGTTCTGAGGTAAAAAGAAAAACTGATACATGAAAGTTGAAATAACTGCCCAGGTCCACATATCTCATCATCAGCTCAATTTTAAATCTATACCACTTAAAATATTCTTTGATCCATAAGATATAGTATCCACTCTGAGTAAATATTAATCACTGCAGATTTTATAAGCACAAAAATAAAATTGTTGCAATTAGTATAGAATACTAAAAAAAGGTTTATAGATTAGATGATAGATCAAGAGATTAGAATTAAACTTAAGCATTTAAGAATCAACTTTATGAGTTTGCTGAGGGCTTCATAAAAAAAATAGAACCATATGAATAGAGCCAGAAACATTACAAAGTTTAAAAGATGGTTCTATCTTCCAGAGTTTGTTATGTTCATATTTGCATAAATACCCTTGGAAATAGTAAGAATCCATCTCATCTCCCCTTATCTATGGGTTAAATAGCAGGACAGACTAGGCACTCTAGACTTGATTGGCAACCAGTCAATAGATGTCAGTTTAATAAAAACACCCATCCTCCAGCAGCCTGGGCAACTTGTATTGGCCAATAAAAATGCACAATGACTGAAATTTGTAAATTGTGCAATCTGCCACAGTCAGAAATAGTGTCTATTCCTATACGTTTTTTGTATTTTTACATTTTCAACAAAAGACATACGAATAAGGGCTAAAAGTAATTCCTAAAATGAAGTGTGTATGTAATCAATATTTCACTGTTTATTTAAATCATCCTCAAAATGTCTATTTATAAATTTGTTGCACTCTACAGGAGAGTATTGATAAGATTGAAGCAACTTCCATCTGAGATTTAACCTTCTCACAAAGAGCAATTTGTTTTTCAATTGAAACATATGGCACTTGGCAATAAAACATATAAACTGAATAAAGTATGGATTTTATTGGTTTGTAAATGAAGCTAAACTAATTTTAAAATTTCTCTTTACTAAGTTATATTTAAGTGCCTAAAACATTTGTTCACTAAAAGTTTTGCTGTTCTTACTAAAGACTTAACTATTATACAGGGTGTAGTGGATAAATTGTCATCTAAATTATGCAAAACTGAAGATAACACTGACATCTCATTTTAACAGATATATTTACCAAAATTACACAAAAATATCTTTAAATACTAAAGCGTAAGTATATTCAATAAAATCACCACTGGCTTCAACCACAGACGACTTTGAAATTTCCTGCAACTCTTCTGGATGGTCTCCTTGTTTAAGTTGATGAATCTATCTATAAAAGGCAGGATATGTATCTGTGTGTGTAACGAATGCACAGCTGCAATTTTCGACGGATTTGCCCCAAAATTTACATGCACATGCTCCAAGTTAGTGGGAAGGCCAAGACTGACTTTGCATTTCCCAACTCCCATCGATAGTGGAAGTAATCAATTTTTTCATGCTTTTAAGGCAGTTTTCATGTAGTTTGCGGCCATTTTCTACTGGCCATAGTGAGAGCCTATAGCTGGCTGCCACGAATAGGCAGGAAGATTCTATTCAAATGTTAACTAGCATGCAAAAAAAAAAAAAAAAAAAAAAAAAATCAATAACTGCATTCGTCACAAGTGGGGAAAAATTTAAATCTGCATGGCACTTTACTCCAATTGGCTCATTCGCTTGCTTAAACTCAATGTTGATTCTGATTCCGCAGAACTGGGTTGGATGTGAAAAAGTATTTGTTGTTAACATTCTTTTTTCATTCAGTTCTTCCAGTTACGAGTGCTTTTTTTAAAGCTGATCGTTTTGTGTTCATTTTGTTTAGTTCTTTTTTCATAACAGATTTAATGTTTAGTATAGAGCTTAGAAAAAATTTGCAGTGAGAGATAGGCAAGAAGTAAGACATGTAGCAACATCAGCACGGCAAAGGGCACTCCTTTAAAGGCAAGGAAGGGCAAAGATATTTTAAGTCAAGTGATAGCAATTGCTGTACAAGTCGTACGATTTTTGAATCAAGTACAGGCAACACCGGGTCATGCTGCTAGTGTTACTATAATTCTTGCCTTCAGTTCATCTTTGGTATTACAAGGAGTTTTGTTGGTCTCTTGCTCAACTGCATCCCACACATAATAATCAAGGGGGTTGAAGTCTGGAGAGTTAAGTGGTCAGATGTAAGGGGTGATGTGTCCACAAAAATTGTCTGACAACCATGATTGTGTTCTTCTGCTTGTGTGACATAGTGGAGAGTCCTGTTGCCAGATATAGGGTTTTTTAGGAGTCATCCTCTTGACCCAGGGCAACAATACCTCCTCAAGGCATTTGATGTAGATCTCTGTGTTGTGTCAGAAGCCCTTTTTGAATGTAGGCATAACGTCAACATCATTAGTGATCATCCCAAATAATCACCATCGTAATTACCATTAGATTCATCCAACTCATTCCGAATCCTCTGCATTGTCCTCAGATTGACAACCAAACACTCTGAAATGTTTGTATTGGAGCTTCTGGCGCAATACCAAACAGTACAGCATGCCATTTCCAAATTTCTTGTGGAATGAATTGCATCATGGTGCTCTTTTTCTCACAGATGGTGCCCAACTGACCTTACTATACTGCAGAGTTGACAAAATCAAAGACAATCAACACACATGCACGAAATTAAAAATATAAAATGGCAAAAATTAACCTTTCACATCCTGTATATTTAAAATATATATAAAAATATTTTTTTAAATGATTTGTCATTTATCTCTATTTAAACCTTGTATCAAATCTAGAATCACAATTTTAAGTTATATATTTTTTAATGCACTTGACATTATGTGCCTAAAATATTTGCTTGAAATTGTATATTCATGTTTTTTTTAATTTTTACATCATCCTCAATATGTTAATATTTTCATACTTATCTACATTTGTGATTCCCTGCTTCATATTGCTATAACACAATAAAAAGTTTTGATTAGCATTCATATTTTTCTAGATTAACATAAAACAAGTAATAAGACTTGGTATGAGAATAGTAATTGTGAAATTATCTGTTTCTATACAGCAAACAATCAGCATTTACTGACCAAATAGTTAGCATTATTGTTGGTTGAAATTTATAAAATCTTTCACTTAAAACAGTTTTTTTCAGGAAAATAGGCTTCTCAAGTCTTGCGTTATCACTCTCTAATATTGATAGGGGCTTCCTTCCTAACCTTTTGTTTAAGGTAATTTGGAAAATCAACATCTTGATTATATTTTTTCCCCTTCTAGTTACATGTGCTACCCTTTTTTGTTATTTTTGCTGTTAGAAGTCTGTGGATTACCTCACTTGGCTTTGCAAAAAAAGAAAAAAAAAACACACCCATTAGGCAGCACTGTTTAAGTCTATAAAAAGTCAAGCATTTCCTTCTTTTTCTCTCTTTTTCTTCTTGCTTTCAGATGTAGTCGTATGTAGATAAAGAATACCATTGGGGTGCATTTGTTTCCCCCCAGTCATTTCGACTACAGCACTCTCACACACATACACAAGTGTATCAGACAAACAAACAAACAAGCACATTCTTTTGTTAATAAGATGCATTGTTGTTTGTTTTGAATTCCAGGATTTGTCTTATTTTTACCTGGAGTCACACGAGTCTGCCAAATATTGTTTACAGGATAAATGTTCCAGGAACCGTAAATATTTACTGAAAAATGTCTACACCTCATAACAAGAGGGGTGATTCCTGCAACAAGTCTTCAAATGATATGATTTTTGTTATTTGGTAAGGCTCTTTGTAATTTTGAAGCAGCAATCAATAGAATCTAATGAAGGATTGTCTTCTTAGATATAAAAAAATCGTTCACTTGAAGCTCTACAGAAAATAAATTTTAAAATCAAAAATCTTATCAGGTCACTAAATTTAAAATCTCTTTTTAGATGTGTGTAGAGTTTTATTATTAGAATGGTTGATAAAGAAATTTGAAAAGTGCACTGAATTGATAAATCTCCTTGAGAAAGGAAATCCATGACCTATCTAGAAAAAAAAGCTAATGCAACATTTTAGAGTTCCAGAGAAAACAATATGTTTATTCATCAGTTAATAACCTGTATCAGGAAAAATTTTAGTGCATTAAAAATTATGAGCCTCTTTGAAAGTAATCAGCCATCTATTAGTAAATCAATTGATCAATCAATGAAAACACCTTTACTACAATGTTAATGCTACAAGGAATACTTTTTGCTCTTTGTACATTTTAAAGGAATAAAACTTCTGACTTAGGAGACAGACATTTTTGTGAAATTTCGGTTATCTCCCCTTGTGCTCCACACAGTAGCTTCTAAACTGGCAGTCATCAGATTATTATTTCTCAAAAGAATATGTTCTGTGGCTCTGCTGTTTGTTTATATTATGTGTAACCACAGACTTTATAGCCTTTCATGTTATGCTCAACAAATATGCTGTACAAACAAGTACACAAATGTGCAACATTTGAATCATAGGGGGGATTTAAAATTTTTCACTTATTGCTAATTCTTTTTGAATTTAACATTTTCAATCTTCGAATTGCTTCTACCTGCAATTTAGAGTCACCTGAGGAATGTTATTTGATCTTTGTTAACATAATGCTATTATATTAACTGTCAGGCCACATAATGCTAAACTCCTGGTAGTTATATGGTTAATCATACTAATATGTAACTCCAAAGACTTCAGATCATTTTATAGTTAGCAAATGCCAGCTGATATAAAATAATCAGGCTAATCGTTACTTCTCCTTTTTGATTTTTAAAATTTCTTTTCTCAGATTTCTTTGGTAATTTTCTTTGATAAGTTGATCAGGTATGTAAGGTATGCTTTGAAAAATACTCATATCAGTTTATATTGCAGGTTGAAAATATTCTTTTAACTTCTATGAAATCACTTTAGTCTTCTAGGTACAGTGTCTTTTAGGATATGGGCAACTATGGTTGTTCACAGCTTCCTATGTTTTTTTAGCTCTTAATAATGTTTATCATTTTACTGTCTTCTGTTCCCTATTTTGCCACCCATTTATACATTTTTATTGTTTTCCTGTCTCTTGCCTTCACTATGTCGTGTGAGTATAAAATTTTCTAACCCTTCTCTCCTCATTATATGTCCTAAAAATTTTAACTATCTCTTTGACTGTAAGTATAAGTATCCTGTTTGTTTTCATTTTCCTTAAGATTTCCTTGTTTCTTAATACTTTAGAACTGTATACTAAGTAAAAGACCAAATTTGAAAAAAAAAAAAAAAAAAATTTAAAGGCTGATTTTTTTCTCATGACTGAAATTAGAAAAATTTGATTAAATTCTGTGGTGAACAGCCCCGTAGAAGTAAGCGAGCCAGAGTGGCTTGCATCTAGTGTATAGGAAAATAAGGGTCTTACCTTAACGTGCGGCATGTGACATCAGCAAGTTTGCTCTGTGAAAATGGCATTACTCTCCCGTCCAGCCATTCTAGCAGTATGTGCAGTGATGAGGGTTTTTTGTACAGTTTGGCATGCTTCCACCAATAGCAAGTCGTGTGCTGATTGGTCGAACTGGAGGAGGCAATTTGTCTGTGTAACAGAGAATAAAAGCAAAGAACGCTGATTGGTTGGGGAACTGCAGTGTTGGCCTGATAAAAGAGGGCTGGAGCAGTGAAAATGGGAAGGAATGATGGCTATACATAGTGACGTGTTCAGAAAGTGAGGACGGTGAAGTGAACCAGCGATATTTTGATTTGTACAAGTGACATTGCAGCAATACACGCTTATTTAAATTACAAATTCTTAGAATTTGTCATATGCCATTTTATATTTGAAAAAATGATTTTCCTTCTGAAGATAAAAATTTATCTTTTTAAGGTGTGAGTTTAATTTTTTACTTATAAAATTTGTCTCAAATTAAACTGCAAAGTAGATGTCATAAGAAAACACAAATTTACAATACATTTTTAAGAAGTAAAAACATAGATTAGTTTCATCATTTGTAAAATATGCCTGACCTGATCACACATTAAACATTTGCCTATTGAGACCCAGACTTAAGAATCCCAGTTAAAACAGACTAGCATATTTTATCATAGTAAATAAACATTTAGATGTTCTTCAGATTCAATATTACCAGGGCCAGATTATGACCTTTTGGGGCTCTTAGGCTAATGAAATTATAGGACCCCCCTCAGTCAGAGCCACCTTCTAATTTGCCTACACCCATCTTGAATATTATTTTTACTTATGATATACCTTAGTGAAATTAACATAGCTTGAAGTAAACTTATTGCAAATTCATTAAATATACTAGAAGAACTATCTATTGTTCGTAGTAAAAAACAGATTTTTATAACCAGCATTATAATAATAAAACAATCAAAATAAATATGAGTTTGTGATATTGATATAATTTCAGTTTAGGAAACTATTTAGAAGTTATGACAAATTAAAATCAGTGCTTTATAAAAATTTCTAAGATTTAAACATTCTGAACTAAAATCAAACATCTTATCTACTTGAAACACAAACTAAGAAACATTTCCTTGCTTTGATTTCTGCAAAGTCAAATAGATATGAGTTTGTCATATTGATATCATTTCAGCCTATGAAACTATTTAGAAGTTATAGCACCTTGAAAATTAAAATCATTGCTTTATAAAAGCTTGAGGGACCCTAGGCTGCAGCTTATACTAACCTAAATGATAGTCTGGCACTGAACATGACTGATTGGAAGTGTTTTCTATTGTATTTTATTTATTAGACAATAACATGCACATAATTAAAAAAAAAGTATTTAACTGTGCAGGATGTGTAGGTAGCATAACAGTTATTGACACAGAAAATGAAAATGGCAAGGTGAGTTCAAATTTCAGTTTAGTCCTTTGGGTTCATTTTTACACAAATACCCTTGGAAAAGACATGAATCTATAAGTTATAGATTAGTAAGCTATTTTGGGCTCTTAAGCTGTAAGTAACATCAAGTCTAAGAGAATGAAAAACTGTATAGAAAGGCAATGAGAAACCACCGCACTGTCATTCCCAAGAAATCATGGCAATTCACAGATAATAAAAAAAGATAAGAATCTGTGGTGAACCATGATTACCTATGTTCTGAAGGAACAAGAAATTTTTTAAAAAAAAGTTCAACTGTGCATGAGATATTATGAATGAGATACAAAAAAAATGAAAACTAAAACTGCACATGCCAAGATGAGTTGCAGAAAATGGTTGTCTAAAGTATGGCCTTGCAAATTGTGTCTTCTAGATTAATAAATAACAATTAACAAACTAGATTCATGAAAGGTCCACAGGGGTTGACAACTATGATTATCCATCATCTCATGCATCTGTTCTCACTTTTTGCCTGCATCTCCTTCAATCTTCATTACCAACCAATGTCTTTATCGAAATGTTGTCCAAATATAGATTAGTTTTATTTGTTAAAAAAGAATAACAAATGCACAAATATTTTCTACTGAATTGTCTTCACTTTTGTCCATTGTTAAACAAATATTAATATATATCACTACCTGCCTTTTCAATTTTTACTCATTGTCTCTTGATGTCCAGCCAGCAAGCCTATCAAGATATCTAAAGACAGTAAGCAAAAGACCATGAAAATGAAATAATAATATATTGAAAGGCATTTAATAAAAATAGGGGCATAATGAAAAGCACAATTATGGTTGTCATGGAAGAAATTGAGAAAATCCTTTGGAGACTTACAATAAATGATGATGATGATGATTATAGACATTATCCAATACAAGGGTTGATCTTTCAAAAAGAAATATTTATTTAATACTAGTTACAAAAACAGGTTACAAGGGAATAACTGATTGATAATTTACAGCTATTGACTTAACAGCTCTGTTCATAAAACATTTGTTTTAGTGATGAACTGAATATTTGTAAACTCCAGTTTATGTCTCAAAATTCTTATTCTTTCATTTAATATGACTTGAGTTCTTAGGCTAATATTTAGGTTTTGTATCATCTTGTGGTGTTGGACAAAACTACTCGTAGTACAACTTATCATAAAAGGTGATTCAATGACACAAAATAGAGGTGGATTGGACATATAGTAAGAAGAAAGGATGACAAATGAAGCAAAAGATTGGTTGATTAGTGCCTAATAGCAAATACAATAAAAAAGATCAGCTAAAAGATGAAAGAGATGAAATAAGTTTTCTGGTAAGACATAGCAGAGAATAGCACAGTTATAGTTGTCATGGAAGAAATTGACAGAAGCATTTGTTCTGATGATGATGATGATGATATATATAAGTGTGACACTATTTAGCTATGGTAATTGGCTGATTAACCATAGAAATTAAAAACGGGAAATACTTAAGGCGAGAAAGAGCTATATCGAAAGATTTACTGAGCGACATTAAAAAGAAGAATTTATTTTATTTACAAAAGAAAGATACTTTTCGCAAAAGACAGAAAATCAGTAAGAAAAAACGAGACTATGATTCTGTCAAATTAATTAATGTCACGATAAGTGAGTGACGCGTCAAACAAAACAGAATTCTAAAAGATAAAGCCAGCTGACGCATACGGCCATGGAGATAATTTGGCTTGGGGCCACCCTGGAGAATAGCTATTAATTATCTTTAAGAGATATCATTTAACTTTATTTCCTGATTTCAGTGAGGGAAGCCATGTGGCATATGTACGAATTTTGAAAAAGATTGTTGAAAAGGGGATCATTATTATTGCTTATTCAAACTGTTGACATCAGACATAGTGTCTCAAAAATGAGCATCTGGTGATAAGAGAATTTTAAGACACGAGAAAAATAAAGAATTTGACCACACAGTTAAAAGTTGACTAGCAGAGAAGCCAAATGTCGGGCGTCAACAATAATTAATGAGCCGATAGAGGCCCGGGCTAAGTGGATTTGGGTGTCCCCAAAATTATGATGTGATAAAGAATTATTTGGCAATCTGGCATTTGTAAATGTTTTGGCTGAAGGAAAAGGAAAAAGAAAAAAAAAAAAAAAAAAGAAGAATTTCGTAAACATGAGGGCCAGTCTAGCTACACCCACACTGCCGAGAGATCATTTGCCAACTGGTAGCATGGGTGATAGGCGGAGGTGAATGTATGAGAAAGATGGAGTTGTTAACACCCATTGAGGGGATTGGTATGTGTTGTGTCACAATAGTAAAAATAAGAAAATCAAGTTGAGGTTGGTTTAAGGAACAAGTGTATTTAACATCACAGATACAAAGGTAGGAAACGAGTACTACTCAGCTAGGCAGTTGTAGTACTGTCGCTGCTTACCCTGGGTAGGTATTACTGGCACTATATATAGTGAGAACCGGTGTACTTCCCTTGTGTTAGGAGGCCGGTGTAACACCCCCCTTTGAAAATATCCCGTCTGGGGATTAATAACGTTTTTGTTTTGGGTTCACCCTAATCAACTCCGTTGATTTCCGTTTTCTTTTTGACCTCCTATTCTCAGGAGCTGTCTCTGGTATCTCAGGAGCTGTCTCTGGTATGGGCACCTGAAAAGTATCAAATACTGTGTCCATGATGTCCTCCTCGGGCGATCTGGTCACCTCACTGTTCGAGTATCTTTTCCGGATTTGGTTAGTGTGACGTTTGTGCACGAAATCTGGTCCCTTAATCATATAGACCATGTTGCCTATTTGTTTCTTAATAGTGCCGGACTCCCAAAAGGTCCTATTATTTCTATGAATCTTGTAGAAAAATCTTTCGCCAACTTTATACCGTTTTTTTGTTATCGGTTTTTTGAGGTTTGGCCTATCCTCGTTTGGTAACAACTTGTGGAAAATTGATCTAACCTTGCGTTCGAACATGACCTTAGCAGGTGTCTTCGACATTTCGATGTTTGCATTCTGAGTGACCCTGTACACTTGTAAGAACTGTTGGATTGACTTATCCGTCAGTGATCCACTAGCTTTTCTCAGAGCTCTCTTGAACGTATCTACAAATCTCTCCACTTGCCCATTACTTCTTGGGTGGTATGGTGGAATGGTTATATGCTCGATTAGATAATCCTTGCAGAGATGTTTAAATTCAGTAGACATGAATTGCGTTCCATTGTCTGTGACAATGCAGTCTACAACTCCAAACCTAGCGAATAGTTCATACAGGAAGTTAATAGCTGCCACGGATGTGGGGTTCTTGCATTTCCGTACTTCCGGCCACTTAGACTGTCTATAACAATGAGATAGTAGAAACCATCTAACGGTCCAGCAAAATCCAAGTGAATTCTCGACCAAGGTCGGTCCAGTTTTGCCCGAATTGAGTCAGAGGAGCTTTCATAGCTAATGCGCATCCTCTACACTCCCTGACTTTTTCTTCTATATCCTTATCCATGTTTGGCCAGAAAACGAAAGAGCGCATAAGGCTTTTCATTCTCGATATTCCTGGATGTCCTACATGGAATTCCTTGAGCATTCTTTTCTGTAATGTCGTAGGAATTACGACCCTGTCGCTATATAACAGGACGTTATCACAAATTGAATAAATTTCCTCATCCAGTTGGTTACTATTGATTTTTTTTTTTGTGCTTATAATAAATTCATCTACCTCTGCCTTACTCTTAATCTCATCAAGCGTTACTGGAAGTTCTCTTATCGTGTCACAAAGTATTTTTTACTTCAACTTCCGCTTGAATGGCTGCTATTACCATATCCTCCAATGGTTCTGTGTGCTTAGGTATTAACCTTGATAAGCCGTCTGCATGACCAAGTTTTTTAGATGGTACATACTCCATTTGAAAATTATAATTCAGAAGAATGGTACCCCATCTTTGGAGTCTATTCGCCGTATGTTGTGGTAGTCCCTTTTTCGATCGTTAGTAAAGGTTTGTGATCTGTTTGTAACAGAAATTGTTTACTGTGCCAGAAACGATGAAATTTCTTTACTGCGAATATAATGCTTAGCCCCTCTTTCTTGATTTGCGAGTAGTTCTTTTCGGCTGGTAAAAGTGAACGGGATGCATGGGCTATGGGTTTTATTTTTCCATCATCCATTTTGTGTAGTATGCATACTCCTATGCCATAGGAACTGGCATCGCTTGCAACTATAATATCACGCTTGGGATTATAATGTGCCAGAAACAAGTCAGACGTTAATATATCTTTAATTTCCTGAAATGCTTCTTCGCACTCTTGCGTCCAGACCCATTTTTGGTCCTTCCTTAACAATTCATTTAAGGGTGATCTTAGTTTATGCATATTTGGCACGAATACATTGTAATAATTCACCAAACCTAAGAAACTTTGTAGAGACGCAATATTTTCTGGAGCAGGCATGTCCCTTATTGCACTCGATCTATCTGGATCTGGCCTTCTTCCATGTTCGTCGATGATTTGCCAAGTATTTTATTTTTTCCATGAAAAAAGTACATTTTTCCTGTTTCAGTTTAAATCCATAATCCTGGATCCTTTTGAATACTTGGTTTACATGAGCTTTGTGTTGTTCTTTGCCAGCGCTGTTCATTAACACATCGTCCAGGTACCCTACTGCGAAGTCCAACCCACTTAACATCATGTCCATTGTTTGCTGAAAAATCACAGGGGCGACTTTGACCCCAAAAGGAAGTCTGTTAAACTTGTACAATCCCTTATGGGTATTGATGCATAGCAGCTTTGAACACTCCTGATCAACTGGGATTTGTAAATACGTGTCACTGAGGTCGATTTTAGAACAATATTTCCCTCCACTCAGTTTCGCGAATATTTCTTCAGGGCTCGGAAGGGGATAATGGTGATCCTTTAATGCATTGTTTAAACCTGTTGAGAAATCGGCACAAACCCTAATCTCCTTGCTCTTCTTTTTGATGTAAACTGTTGGCATAGCCCACTCACTGTGATCAATTTTTTCGAGGACACCCATGTTTTCGAGTCTTTCTAATTCACCGTCTATTTGTTCTATAGCGGCGTATGGAACCTTTCTTTTCTTTTTGAACACTGGCTGTTCATTTTCTTTGACTTCAAATTTTGCTACCGCTTTTGTACACCTTCCAAGACCGCCTGTAAATACTTCTGGAAAATTCTCTTTTAACTCCCTCTTAAGTTTTTCTGCCTCCACATTCAAATCCTCAACTTTTTGACAAAAAGAGCTTAAAGGCAGATCCCATAGTCTAAATTTTTCAAACAGGTCAGTTCTAAAGAGGTTATTTGATTTTCACATGACAAAAATTTTCGCTTTTTCGGTCTTATTCTGAAAAGAAATATTCGTCAATAATTCTCCTTCGAAGGTGATTTTTTCACCACTGATGCTTCTCGCCGTTTTATGTGATTTAATCATAGTGGGTCTCCCAAGCTTCTTCCATGTCTGTACATTAATGATGGAAATATCAGACCCACTATCAAGCTGTAGTCTTACTTTCTTTTTAAACATTTTGACCTGTACAAATTTCCGAATATTTCGTTCCTCAGGTTCAATTTTCGTTAGTTTATTGGATGTCTTCTTTCTACCAGATGTTTTCCTACAATGTGATGCCTTATGCCCCCCTTCTGGTAGCAGTTGTCACAGTTTGAATTTGTAGGGACACTTATTGTACCAATGTTTATCTCCACACCTCCAACACGGTCCAGGTGGATCTTTTCCCTGTTTTCTCCTCTGGTTATTTTTTGAAGTTAAATTTTTCTTCTGATGGACCTTTTTAATGTGCGACACTCCGCTTTCCTCTATGTCACGACTGTCCTGTTTCAATGCAACAAACCGTTCACAGTCTTCCGCTAAGCTTTGTAGTTTTAAATTCGGCTCGTTTTCGAGTTTATTTAAAACACGACGCCTGATCTCAGCGTCTTTACCTAAAACCAGCCCTTGCACAAATATTAAACATTTAAAATTATCTGATGATAATTCCTCCAGTTTAAAGTCGTCACAATGCTTGTTTACAATACTTGCATAAGTAGTGTAATCATCTTCCTCTCTTCTAGTGACATTCATACACTTATATCGCCTGTGAAAAAGAGAAGTTTTTGTAGAAAACAGTTCTGTTAGTAGAGTAACTGTCTCTTGGAAGTTCAACTCGCTGGTCTTTTTTGGAAGGATAAAATTCATGAACTTTGTATGCTCGGCAGTTCCCAATTTTCTTAGCAGAAACCTAACTTTTTTAGCGTCTGTCCATGTACCGCAATCCGATACAAAAATATCCTCATATCTTCTATAGAAATGAGCAAATGTGACATCGTCTTCTGGATTATAATTGAAACTTTCAATAGCGTTCCACACAGCCGTCTGGGAGAATGCGTTATAATTCTCGCTTGCATTCGTTAACTGTGTTGCCTCCAGAAGTTTCCTCTGTTCCTCCTGTGTTTTCATAAAGATTTCTTCGACGCGTTTCTGTTGTTCCAACAACTCTTTTTTTAAATTTCTCCCCACTTTCAAGTTGTCGTTGAAGTTGTTGCTTTTGCAACGCGAGACTTTGTTCCGTTTGAAATTTGAACAATTGAAGAAGAGACTCTCTTAATTCTGCGTCCATGGTACGAATTCAATTTACGCACCATACAGTTTACACTTGTATTAAATAAATCAGTTTTCCCAAGGCTTGCTGAATAAAATTAGTTTGCTCAACTAATACACAAACAAGAAATATGTATTTCTCGTAAAAAAAAAAAAAAAATCTGTCACTTTAAGGAGTGTCGACTAATGGGAAAGTCACAAAATTTTTTTTTCAATCTCTTTGTGGTTTTGCACAAATATGACTCGAATATTTAACAGTCTTTGTTAAGCACAAATGACTTACGCGAATATATATTTTTCACTCGACAAATCATTTAACTTTGAAGAGGGGGGAAAAAAAAAAAAAAAAAATCCTACCGTGAAAAAACTCTGGTTTCTACAGTGAACCCTTTTTTTTTTTTCCGAAACACTTGGTGTCAGTATTTTCAATTATTTTAATAATTGACAATATTATTCGCGTTCTCATGCTGTAGACTTTTGGTAGCAAATTTTTGGTAGTTTTTTTTTTTTTATGTCGCCAAATTACTATTGTAGTAATTAATTTGCTATTAATCCTTGCGTATCCAAATATCTGCTTGAAATGACGAAGGTGTTTTGCCGTAAAAATCTTGTGAATCCTTGTATTTCAATCACTTTAGGTGATTGTCCGCAGTGATATCGTTTCGATTCCGTCGTGGCACAATAGTAAAAATAAGAAAATCAAGTCGAGGTTGGTTTAAGGAACAAGTGTATTTAACATCACAGATACAAAGGTAGGAAACGGGTACTACTCATCTAGGCAGTTGTAGTACTGTCGCTGCTTACTCCGGGTAGGCATTACTGGCATTATATATAGTGAGAACCGGTGTAATTCCCTTGTGTTAGGAGGCCGGTGTAACAGTATGAAATACCAATGTGAGAGAGGAAGAGTCTCGGAGGATAACTCTCCTTCAACCTTCCCTCACAGATGAGGGAGGAACCCTGAAGTCGAGAGTGATTAATCTTCCAAAAATGGGAAGTAACTAATTTTCCTGGCCTAAGAACAAAGAGAATTCTTGTTTGGGATTAAGAATTGTCAAAGAACCCAAACCACGACAGGCCCCCACACTGGAGTTGGTCGATGTCCATATAAACGACTGTCTCAAAGCAGCTAGGCAGAGTATTTTCAGCAGAGTTTCAAGAGAGTTCGGAGTTGCAGTTGGGTGACCAACCTCGCAGAAGCTGACTGAAAGATTTCCACGTCCTTTTCACCTTGGTCTTCCTACCAAAAGCAAGTTTTTATTGATGAACAACTTAAGATACCATAACTCGCTTAAGAAACGCAAAAAGTGTCACGAATCCATAGAAACGGGCCAGGAAGGAAACACACTCCTGTATTCAACAGATAGATAAAGATAATTGTTATTTCTTAACATATTTGAACCTTGTGAGTTTGTTTTGTTATTTTCTTTTACTTACACTTATGCAGTATCAGCTTGCACTGCGGCCCAACGCCTGATTGATTTTGTCTACCTAAGATCAAAATCACAACATGGGTAGGTTAGACTTGAGATCAAAGTAGTTACTTCGGTAACTAGACGTTGGAAGTGAGCTGGGAATGACAAGTTGGTATCGAACCAGGAACAACCAGATCGACCAGAACACAGGCTGGTGGCAGCAACAATGAGTCAACCCCAAATGCTGGTGGAAGAAACCTTACAGCTTCACACCACAACCAGGAGTTGACCATGGGCCGATGGCACAGTGTCATATATTGACATCGTGACCAGTGGATGTCACATGTTGGCGCTGTGACCGTGGCTACCGGTGTGTGTCACACAAGAGTTGATGATCCCTTTCCCAAAATCAATATTCTAAAATTTAGCCATCGAAATAGTGATTATGGAAAGTTGGCTGGACCAAGAACTTTTCAACACTCCTCATATATATGTAAAACAATAACATTGTTTCACAAAAAGAAATGGTTTCCAGGGTATTTCTTGAAAATAACACATTTAAGGTAATCTGTCTTTGCAATTACAGTGCTTGATATGAAGGTGTTGGTTCCACTCTTCATTGGGAATGACTGCAAAACAGTTTCTCCATACACCCCAAACCCTGCCCAATTTATAGTTAAAACCACACAAATGCATGCTAGGATTTCTTCCTAGCCAATAAAGATAGTCCCAGTCTGTCTTGAAGTCAGAATGATACATTTGTTTATCCGAATTTGCACTTGTGTGTCAACACCAATTCTTAATTTGTGAATTTTTTGCCATCTTACTGTTGCTTTGGCTTATTATTGCTAATTTACCTTGCTTTTATTGTTTGCTTGCTTTATATTATTCTTTCTCTGTTTCTTTTCTTTTTCTTGTTTATTGCAAACTTTGTCAATTCTGTTTGTTGGGTAGTTCTGGCATTTACATTTAATAATGGCTACTTACTCTACACAAGAGATAGAGTATTAATAGTAATAAATAAAATTACATGTTCACTTATCCTGTCTCTGTTCTGAGTTTCACAGAGGTTACAGCCACTCTTCAGGTGAGTTGTTATATATATATATATATATATATATATATATATACACACACACATACACGTCAAATAGAATATAGTACTTCCCCAAAAGACACTAAATATATCAAACTAATATATTGTAACCAGATGCATGCTAACTACAAGCAGGATGAAAAAAATCATAAAGAATCTTATTTATACTAACATATCTTCTATGGATTCTAATAAAAAAATTAAAATTAATCATATATTATAAAAAAATACAATACAACCAACTTAATTATTCACAATAACTCCTCCCCACTAACCAATGTATTACATAAAACCAACATTATATACCAATTTAAATGTCCCTTGGGAGAATGTTTTTCGGCAAAAAAAAACAAATATATATGTTGGGTATATGACAAATACACTAACAAGAAGGCTTACACTCCACATGTTTGACCATTTGTCCATTGTGAGACATCTACAACATTCCTGTCCATATTCACAATATAAAAAATTACTAATCGACAACACAACTAACCTACACCATGAAAACAACTAAATTAGATTACAGATACTAGAGCCAATTTATATAAAAAAATTAAAACTGGCACTGAACAGAATCAACTATGAATACTGCAGAAATGTTCTGAAATGCCTGTAAAGGAACAGTTTTTTCACACTTTAACACATGTGTGACCATGACATTATAACCTAGAGAGAAAAAAATTCCATAATGGATAATTTTTTCACATTCTAATGAATGCTCAGCACGTTGCCAACCATTTTGCATTTAAAAACAATGAAAAAATTATGGTAATGGATAACAACACACAACTTTGTATAAATAATTATATTAATGAACAACATCACTTTCTTCACACATCACTACATATAGCCAATGTTTCTATCTCCTTTTTGACTACTCCAGCCCTCTTTTATCAGGCCAACACCACGGTTCACCAGCCAATCACCGTTCTTTGCTGTTATTCTCGGTTACACAGGCAAATTGCCTCCTCCAGTTCGACCTATCAGCACACGACTTGCTATTGGTGGAAGCATGCCAAACTGTACAAAAAACCCTCATCACTGCACATACTGCTAAAATGGCTGGACGGAGAGTAATGCCATTTTCACGAAGCAAACTTGCTGATGTCACATGCCGCACATTACGGTAAAACCCTTATTTTCCTATACACCAGATGCAAGCCACTCTGGCTTGCTTGCTTCTATGCGGCTGTTCACCATACTCCCCCCTGATCTCATGATCACAAAACATGCAGGTCGCTTTTGCCGGGTACTTCGCCGAGGGAGTGGAGCAACACAAGCTTCATCTTAAGATGAACTGTCATCAGGGGAGCTAGCAGGATGTACCACATTAGTATTTTGGACGCTAACAGTTGGGGAGTTGTCTTCCCCATTTGTGTCATCTGTAACAGATTAAGTATCAAGAGAGTGATCATTTTCTCCTAATGGGGTTGATCTCAAATTTACCAACCGCTCACTCTCTTCAGAATTGCTGTCCTGTGTATCCGTCGGGACCAATCGCATAAAGGGATGCAAGTCCTTCACATGATGCAGAACTCCATCAACATGCACTGACTGTGGGCTATTAATCCGAGTCACGTGACCCATTCTAAATTTAGTCGTGCATCTCCCGTGGGGAGTTTTCACCCAAACAATGTCTCCCACTTCATATGATCCTTGAATATTCTGCAGTTCAATGGGGGATATAGCCTCGATGCCCCCATACACGGGTTTGGTACCTATAAAGTGCATCAGCTGGTGCAGTAGTAGGTGAATGATTATCTTTAGGCGTAACATTATACCAGTAAACCGCCTCCGGTATAGAGCACTGCTTTTTAGCTGCAATGGTTTTGATGCTTCGGTGACTTTCTACTATACCATTCCCGGCAGGTGCATAGGCACACGAAAACCGCAACTGTACACCCCAATTACTCAAAATTTTTTGAAATGTTTGCACGTGAATGCTGTGTCATTGTCTGTCAATATCTCGAGTGGCGGCCCCGTGCATACAAAATTGCCTCTAACTGCCAAACTACGCTAGTAGAATCTTGTTGACGTGGTGGACACCATATCGCAAACCAAGAAGGCCCACAGTCAATAATTGTCAGAAAGTGCTTACCACCATGGTGAGTGATGTCCATTGCTAACCTATTCCAGTTGGCCCTCACATTCAGCTTTCCTTTTCGCCAATGCACTGGAGCCGGAGCAATGGTTTGGCATGCCTCACATTCCTTGACAACTGCTTTTACAACTTCTGACTATACTGAAGGGTCTATCAACCTAACAAAGTACAGGGTCCTTTTCATGCCCTGGTGTCCAGTTTTTCGGTGGACATTAGCCACTTGGTGTGTGTCCATCTTGGTCTTTGCAGTGGCATATACTGACTGCACTGGCTCCATTCCCTCCTTGTGTAGGTTTAACTTCCTATTTGGCACCCTGGTCAGCTGGTCTGCCAGATTCATGTTGGATTTGACCAGTATTATGTCCACCGTCAAGCCATATTCAACTACAAGCTCATGAAGTGTGTTCAGCTGTCTCCGTACTAACATTTCCCCAGACACCTTCATATTTATTAGATCCTTGCCAGTTAAGGTGTTCAAAATCCACTGATGAACACATGCTGAATCAGTAAAAAGATGTATTGTCAACACCTGCCATTGAAGAGCCAAATTGACACCCTTTATCGTTGCGTCTAGCTCGGCCAAATTGATGTGCTTAGCATCTCCAGCTGGGCACAGCCACGATGCATCCTCAATGACGTTTCCATCTACCTCTAATACGACACCTGTGGCTACGGAACTCACATCCACCCATACGTTCATTTCATGGCCACTCACACACCAGTCTCCTCCTACTGGATCAGCCTCGCGTATTCTGGCTATTATGTCGGCTAACATGCAATTAATAGAGGCATTCTCAACTTCGTCATCCCATCCTGTGGTTAGAGCGCTTGCTTGTCATTTCACAAATGCAGTGGCCACTTGTAGCCAGCCGCAAACGGGAAAGTGGCCCACAAGTTTTCCACATAATGAGAATATGTGCCAGTGAGTTATCCTCACATGGATATCGGGGATCTCTCCACCTCGCCTCCATCGGAGAGTACCATTGTCACTCCAGACCTGTAAGCCCAGCACCTTAGCTCCGTCTTCTAATCTTGTCGGTTCTTTGCACACTAGTCTGTACTTGGACAGGAGCTCTCTCACACGTGCAACAGGAATTAGACTCTCGTTGACATAAATGTCATCAACATATGCCGATGTGGCATACACAATGGTTTTGTCTTGCGATAATACTGCGTCAATTATGGCTTTCATAATGAGAGGTGCTATATTTAAACCGAAACCCAGTCGGGTGAGGTAGTATCTTTGCCCCTTCACTATGACAGTTTGATAGGGCCACAGTGCCTTCTCCACATGTATCTGCAGATACGCCCTACCCAAGTCTAACAAAGATATATCGGCCCCCAATCATTGCCATTCTCGCAACTCCTGTGCACAAACCTCTGAGTTAGCAGTATATGGTTCTACAAAATCATTCAACTCGTGGTAATCCAGTACTGGACGGACCTTCTGCTTGCTCTCTTGTATCTCTTCCATTAATGGGATTAAACACTTAGGTGGACCAAGTTTGTCTTCAGGGTATGGTTACAGCCATCTATTATCCAGCCATGACTGAAGTTCCCTTTCATATTCGTCCCATACATAGTCAGGTACTGAATATTCTGCCACTCTATTCTTCAGGGTTATAGGCAGTTGTCCATTGGTCCACTTCCATGAGGCTGTCCATACTTTGTTATGACAGTCGAACTCTACACTAAAGTTGGGTTCAATGATAAAAATAGCAGCACATTGGGGCTTACTTTCTTCAGAAAATTGAACTTCTCCTGAGGAAATGATGTGCACTCCTAATTCTTTAATTGCGTCAATCCCAAGAAGAAGATTAACCCAAGTAGTGGGCCGTCCACAATTAGGGCATCAATGTACACGGGTTGAGCATGACCAACATTCAACACAATATTGCCCTGTCCACGGCATTTTAGTGCCTTACCGTCAGCAGTTAGGACTTGCGTCTTCATTGGTCGCCAATTGCGAAATGCGCATTTGCTCACCAACATCCGTGAGCACCCAGAATCAACCAGGGCCATGCACTTCTTTCCGTCTATGGCCACCTCAATGATAGGTAGCACCGTGTTTTTTAGATGCTTGGAGAAAAGACCGGTGCTGACATCTGTTCCCCAGATCCGATTCCCCAGCACTCTGAGGAAATGTGCCCAACCTTGTTGTACCGAAAACACTGTATCTCACGGCAGGATCTTTGGGTCTGGGTATCTGTCTTCTCCGAGTAGCCTTGTCTGCAATCCTTTGCCAGGTGGTTGGGACCAAAACACTTAAAGCACACAATGCCGCCTATCGGTTGAACTGCTATATTCATCCAATGTCATAGTGTCCATTCTGGATGCTTGACTGGTTGCGGCAGTCCAGAAATGATGGCACACGTCATCCATCATTCAGGCAGTTGGCCACCAACCAACAAAGCTAGCTGTTTCAACTCTGCTAAAAATTTGTCTACCATTTCCCATGGCCCAAATCGTCGTGATACAAACTGATCATACGTAGTGAATGAATCCACTGCATATACAGTTATAAGGGCCTGCTTAATCTGCTCTGGATCTGACCTCTGCTCCTTTGTCAGCTGCCGACATACAGAGAGAGCCCGAGCTTGCAAGCGCAGTGGCAGTATCCACTTGACTTTCTTCATCTCGCAAAGTTCACAAACCAACTCCACATTTTCAATCCATTCTACAATTGGTAGATCAGTAGCAGCTCCACTGAATTCAGGTATCAGCCTAATATCAAAACTTCTGTCTGCCATGATTAGAGAAAATGCCGAAATAGCTTGTAGTTTAAATAAGTCTGTATTGCTGAAACATCACTTGTACAAATCAAAATATTGCTGGTTCAATTCATCATCCTCGCTTTCTTCACACGTCACTGCATATAGCCAATGTTTCTATCTCCTTTTTCACTGCTCCAGCCCTCTTATCAGGCCAACACCACGATTCACCAGCCAATCAGTGTTCGTCACTGTTATTCTCTGTTACACAGGCAAACTGTCTCCTCCAGTTCGACCAATCAGCACACGACTTACTATTGGTGGAAGCATGCCAAACTGTACAAAAAACCCTCATCACTGCACATACTGCTAGAATGGCTGGACGGGAGAGTAATGCCATTTTCACAAAGCAAACTTGCTGATGTCACATGTCGCACGTTAAAGTAAAACCCTTATTTTCCTATACACCAGATGCAAGCCACTCTGGCTCGCTTGCTTCTACAGGGCTGTTCACCACAATTAGAAAATCAGTTTATCTATAAATTATATTTACCAGTCTTGGCTTGCTTTGCAAGAGTATATTTTTGGGCTAATGTTTTATTCATTCCTTATTAATATATAAACATGTGCAATTGCAATAAAAAGCACATATATTAGAAATTTCTAAATAAAATCATATTCTGCTGAATTACAATATATGTGACTGCCAGTTACTTTATTTACTTCAAAAAACAAGTAGAGATTGGCTTTAACCTGACATTTGTTAATTTTACATATTTCTTAGGTCTTTTTACTTCTGAGAAAACAATGTATTTTCAAACTTAAGCTTTTCTTCAAAGTAATGTATGATATGAACTTAATATTCCCTCTCCCAAGATGAAAGTGTATCAGATGATAAAGTTTCAGTAAATAAATCTTTTATGCAAATTTGTTACCGTTTGAAGTCAACCAACTTTGAAATTGTCTTAGAAAATTCTCATTTGACATTCTACATAAACAAACATTGGATTTAGTGACTAATGAAAAATTGTCCACCAATCTTCCTAAGACTCAAATGGTTCACTGCTTCTACTATTAATTCAAATATCAAAGCATTTAATTTTGATATATAATCCTATTCCAAGTTATTATAAAATCAAAAGAATAATAAAGACATTTTGAAAAGAGTATCAAATAATACTAAATCATAAATCTAAGGTTTACCACAAACATAAATTTCTTGATGTTTCAAAAATTTCTTAAAATTTATCTTCAAAATTGATAGAATATGTAATATGTGATTTACACCGGGTCTGAATCAAATTTAATGTCCATTAAGTACTTTTGAACTAAAAGGTGTTGATCTGTGGTGACCTCAATAACAGTATATTGGTATCACTTATGGTGGACCATAAGTAATAGCAAAGTAAACTTTGTAGTTGGTGTCATAGCAGAACATCAAAAGAGCTAGGTACCTTAGAGGGTTTACTCAGAGAGCAACATCATAGCCACCAAGGGTATCTGTGGGCTTGAAATATAAACAGGAAGTCAACCCAGCTGAAATCTGGATATATACATCCACACACACACAAGATCTGGATGACAAGAAGTTATATAAATGCCCAGCTCACAATGGAGAAGATAGAGCCTATTAAATCCTAGCAAGAATATCAAATGTTTGGCAATGTTTAACATTTGTACCCATAAAAAAAAAACAATGTGTCAAAAGGATGGTTATTCCCTTGACTTCACTATATACACTTTTAACTCTCTCTGCAATGTTTATTTACAAGATTATAAAAATATGTGAACAATCAAACACAATATGATATTTATGATTTACCTTTTATAAAGATTTATTTACCATTTTATAAAAAGATAAATTTGAAAATAAATCTTTTTATTCAAAAATTTATAAAAAAATACAAAATTATCGAAATATGTAAACCAACTAAAATGCAATATTTATTATTTACCATTTTATAAAAAACTATTAAGATAAATTTTTTTATTCATAATTTTGTAAACATATCAATGAACTATCGTTATTAATTCTCAAGAATAAAGAAAATGCATAAATCCACTTTCATATGTTTGGACTTTACAAAAATTCTAATCATTGCTTTTTAAAACAAGCATTGCCAAGGGAGTCAAAAGTGTATACAGTAATAGTGGTGTCATGGAATTAACCACCCTTTTGCCACACCATTTTCTGTGGGCACAAAGGGTAAACACTGCCAAATGTTCAATGAAAATCCCTCAAAACCACATTCTCCAGAGCTGACATTAATTTGACAGAGTCTAGAAGTGAATAAACAATTCATGTATGTAAAAATTTCTTCAACTATTTTGTTTCATAGCTTTTTGTTTTCTCTCTAAATCTGCCATCAACACAGTTTCATCTACACAGCTTATGTAGTTAATATGTTCACTAATAATAAATACTGACAAATCTACTTAGAATCATTTCATACAGGATAAATAAAACAAGTTATAAATCACATTCTTGTCATACTTCTCTCTTTCTATTTAATAACTAACATCTGAAAGAAACACTTGAAATTTCTAGGCCACACAGTGAAGGAAAGATGGCATTGAAAATATGAGATTGTCCAGGACCACATTACTTGTGATGTTCTCTCGAAAAAAAAATGGGGAGTCATCCCTATCAAGGAAATGAAAAAGGTGATGAAGTCCTTAAAAACAGGTACACAAAACAATGAATGCTTCATTGATTGAAATTTGAAACATATGGCTTAAAAAAAAAAAAAAAAAAAAAAAAAAACTTGAAAAACAATGAAGATGGCTCTTCCACAAGTCAAAAAGGAACCAGAAAGTTCCATCAGTAGCTATGCCACCATGACCACTATCAAAGGGGGCATCAAAGTAGAAAAACCTGGCAAACCAAAAGAGGTGAAGAAGGTCAAACTTGGATTCTTATCACCACAGTGTCAAAGAAGCAATCAATGTTTTTCTGATTTTGCCACCTATTCTGACAGATGAGGATCTGCTTGAGTGGTAGAGGGATGATGGATTATTTATTGTCTCATTTCGCAAAAATTACCAGGAAACATTTGTGCAACCCAGCAACAAGTATGTCATCAAAGACTGTCTTGGCTTGCAGATGATTTCTTAAACCAGCCAAAACAAATATGCTGACACTCTTTCATTTCAATCTGATGGAAACAAAGATGCCAGTTCTTCAGGCATGACCTTTGCTGCCAAAATCTGCTGAAGATTATCATTAAATTAGAATCAAACATGAAGAAATGTCTTTTTGGTTGGCTAGTGTTTTTTTTTTTCTTTCTGCAATGTGCACTAAATGCACTTACCTCTCATGGTCACATTATGTCATGACGGCATATTAAATGTTAACGCATAATCACTAATTTTATAAATTAGCATTCATTAGACTTTTCTCAAGATCCAACATTTGTAATCATTGAAAAATATTGATATTTTATCATTTTGCACGGGGATCCATTCATAATATTGATACAGTGTAAAATCAATCTCTAACTTTTTACAAAGTTATCTGGATGTAGTTGTTCTGCATACAAAAAATTTAATTTGTAAAAAAGAAAAAAAAATTGGATGGGGAACAAAAAAGCTTTCTTCTTAAAGAACAAACAGATATATACATTTTACTTAAAGAACAAACATTTACATAAATTAAATCCTATATCCATTTATTCTAAACTGATAAAAAAAAAAAAAAAAAAAAAAAAAAAAATCAATATATTTTTTTTTTATTCTGACAAATGACATAGCTTGAGGTAGGTTTAAATAAATGCTAATCTACGGAAATTATTTCCCCCCCCCAAAAAAATTTTCCCTATTTTTTATGAGTGGACTAGCCTATTTAAGTAGTGCCCATATTTGAAGATGATATTAGTATTAATGTTATTTTGTTTTAATGTCCATGTATAGAAAAAGTACATAGTATTGCTAATTTATTTGGTGAAATGATTTCAACATGAGTATCAAACCATATTTTGAACATTATCAGCACATTTCACAAATACCACAATAATACAATTTTGATCATTATCATCATATGAACTTTACACAATTTTGAATCTCTACTATAAAGTGTTTCATTAAGACAGATTATATATAAGGGTGTTTAATTAAGACAGATCAAAATCAGCAGTAAATAAATCGGTGTTATTGGTGAAAATTTATTTATTTCTCTATTGGATCATGTTATTTAAGTCATGGCAATTATGTGTGAAAAATAATATTGCTCAAATGTCTGAAAGAAAAAGAAAAGAAAATCATTAGACTTAATTCACATTTTAAATTGGTCCAAGTTATTGTAACATCCTTTATCAACCTTAAACATGTATAGTTGTTAAATCAAGGAATCCTAGAAAAAGAGAATAAAGTTCTCTGAGAGCTTGATTCAGAGTCATGTATCAAGAGCAGCTGACCATGCATCACTTTGGTCAGGTAAAATTCTAGCATCCAGAAACTAAGAATATCTATAAAATGTTGTTAAAAAGTTCTTTTTTTTTTTTTAGTGAATGAATTATCTTTAACAATTTTATATTTTGTACGTGAATCAATTTTTTTTACTTTTTTAAAATTATTATTCATCTTATTTCCACAAAGTTTCTGACAACAGTACTTGCCAGTGTTCATAAAATAATATGAAGTTTTAATTGACTGTCATAATAATACACACTGAGTAATAAAGGTTTCTAATATTTAAGTGAATACAAGATTATCAAGTGGAAATCTATGAGAAAGAGAAGAGGAATTCTTTTAACAAAATATATCCTTCTGCCAAGTGAGGTTTATTGCCTCTATTGAACAGAAAACATACACAGTGAAGCACACACTATGGAGAAAACATTGAGATTATTCAATGAACACCTGCTCTACAAAAACAAGGTAAATGACATACAAAACCAATATTAATAGCGCTTTGATTGTATTAAATGTGCCAAGTTCTTTCAGGGTGTAAACGATAATGGATCGCCACAACTTCCTGTTTTTTTGATACAAGTAATTTTTTTTTTTACTCTTCATTATCCCTCTTGTTTTTGTTCTGCCATCTATCCACATGATTTGTTAAATAGGTTATATACCATTTCTCCCTGCTTCAATATGTCCTGTGAGTGTTAAATTATCTAGGCCTATTTTCTTAATTATGTAACTCAGAAAAATTCATGTCTTTTTCTGATTGAAAATATGTTGATAATTTGATGTATTATACAATACTGGCCAGTAAAAACAGATATTTTTTCTGCCTGAATTCAAAGTCTGGCTTTCTCTTGTTTAGGGAACAATGAAAAACCTACACACACACACACGTGTGTGTGTATGGTTTTATACAACTAAATCACGTATAAAAAAAATAATGCTCCATTTCTAAATGGCAGAGCTTAGATATTATTTTCATAAGGTGTTCATACAACCAACCACTACTATAAGTGTTCTACGCATTAGATGTGCAGTCATCACGTAGCCAGAGATAGTCTCTGATGTTATAGACATTTATGCCTTCTCATTTAACCAAAGATACCACACTAAGTATATCCAGTATATACACCAGTTAAAATTACCAAGGAGGAAAAATATCCATATGATCACAGATGGTAATGGTAATATCACCAAAATGGCAAGATGTTAACCAACGTTAATTGAAGAAAAGAAAAGAAAAAGAAAACATCCCTCAGAACACTAAAATTAAATTATGTGTCATTCAAGAGTGCTCAACAGTATGGGGACAATTATAAGATCTTTGTATAGGAGTGTAATATATAAAAAGTGTTTGACATTATGGGATCTATAAGATCTTTGTACAGGAATGTAATATATAAAACATGCTCAAGCAGATTTTATATATGTAGTGAACTACTGCAGAGGGCAAAAAGGCTTTTCTTGCAACAGTTGGGATTAAGTATCACTTGCCTCAAGGTTGCAGATGGCAGGTGACACTCCATATGAAGAGAAAAAGGTTAAAGTATCTTGTTTTGAAATAGGTCCCCTGTGCCGATTGGCTGGTTCTTTGGCCTGAGACAATAAAAATCCCAAAAGATGAGAGTGAAGGAGAATTTGTCTTTGTGACAGTTGTGCTGTTAGTATGTTGTCCAGAGTGGTGAAGTACAGTGAAGATTTGTGACAGTGAAGTTTTTCTTTTTCTACAATATATTACATTCCTGTACAAATGACCAGATCTGCAAGTCTCCCATACAAGTGTAATAATATGTAAATACAAGAGTGTATTATATATATATATATATATATATATATATATATATATATATATGGATTAACTTTACCAATGGCCAACTGCTCTTGATACTGGACTCTGAATCAACCTCACAGAGAACTTTTTTTTCTCTTTTTCTAAGAAAAACATTTAAATGATAAAAATCCTTATACCTCATATATTCTTATTGTTAATATAAATCATTGCAAAAATCCAACTCATTACTATTTGCATCCTTCAAAAATGAGAAGATATATAAATATTCTTCTTGCTTTTTGTAGCTATAGTCTTTATATTGTAGATTTTACTAGTACAACTGATAGGAAGTAGATTATGCAAGTATAAAGGTCATTTGAAAAAATGAACCTTACCTCCCTGGCATATATTTTTCCAACAGGTAATTGAGAACAAATTATCCTATAAAGAAAAACAAGCATATTCAATAAACAAAATCAGCATATTTTTTTTTTTTTTTGATTTGTACTCCTATTCAACTAAAGAAAAAATGGCCTCAATGTAGTCTTGGAAGTGAATGAATATCCAAATCTGATGGTGTCCATCCATGATGGCAGCCTTCAATAAATCCTTGATATTGTAGGGTTTGTTGGTTGATGTCCCTTCTGACCATGCCTCAGGCATAGTAACCCACTGGATTAAACAAAGAGTGTTAGGAAGTCACATGTTGTGGGACATGATCATGTGAAAGAGGGTAAAGTTCTGCTGGAGTATGTATTGCTATACTTACAATCCAGACTTTGACCACAATATGAAAAAGTGAGCGACATCAAACAAGGAGAATTGTCTCACAAAAAAAAGATTTTAACCTCATTTCCGTAATAAATATTGGAGATCAAGGAACAGGAAAAATTACAGTTTTCAAAATCACTTATTTAACACTTACTTACCTGAACTTGTACATTGCATTGTGACTGTTGTTTACTATACCAGTGGTTGTTGTGAGTCCTGAAAGAAGTGATAATAGATAATCTTAGTTGCATTGGAAGGGATAAGGGGAAGAATGAGAAGATACATGCATAGGGTAAGAAAACAGCAAAGTAATGAAATAATGGATAATCTCATTTGTATTGAAAGAGATAAGGCAAAGAATGAGAAGATACAAGCAAAGAGTGATAATCTTAGTTGTATTGGAAGGAATAAGGGAGAAGATACAGGCAAAGAGTCAGAGAAGAGCAGAGGGATAAGAGAACAAGTAATCTCAGTTGAATTGGAAGAGATAAAGGAGAGAATGAGATGATAAAAGCAAAGGGTGAAAAAACATCAGAGGAATCAGATAATAGATTATATTTGTTGTATTGGAAGGGATAAGGATGAGAATGAGAAGATACAGACAAAGGGTGAGAGAAGATTAGAGGGATAAGAGAATGGGTAATCTTAGTTGAATTGGAAGGGATAAAGGAGGGAATGAGACAACACAAGCAAAGTGTAAAAAAACAGCAGAGGAATGTGACAACCTTAGTTAATACCCATTGAATTTCCACAGGTCCAGCTAGTCAAAAATAAAGATGCTTGACTAAAAACAAGTCATTGAAGAAACAGCATTTATATTTTCTGTAAATTTATTCAAGGCAAAGCAGAGATTAAATTATGTACTTCATGTTCTCCAGTCCAAAACCATGACTATTCAAGTTTGCTTCTCATATACTTATAGTTCCTCAATATATATATTCAATAAATTCATATTTAGTATTAATGATTTTGATATCCTGTAATTCTATTTTTGTCCCCACTTTCCTGACAAATATAAAATGCCCCTAAGTGTTTCAACAATAAATCAACAACATACTTGACTACAGATAATTCTAGTGGGCGTTACATTAAGCCCTTTCGATAAGGAGTAGTTTTCCTCCAGTAACACCAAAATATCAATAATATGCAATATTAATGTACATATATGTAAGATGTGTGCATATGTACAAATATGTATATGCATATACATCTATAAATGTGTATATGGTGGATTCCACTTATGCAGAACAGATTAGGACCATGAATTTTGGTCCCTATTAGTTGTTCCATTTAAATGGATTTGCATAGAAAAGTGAAAAAATTTATTGTATTTGATTGTTTTTGTACAGTCAGTAAAGCAAAATGGATATTCTTTGTAACCAATACTGAATTTAACTGGAACCAACTGTATATAAGAATTTGGGTGCTAAGTTTAACTTTATGCCCACAATAAAATGTGTGCATCAAAAGGACTGTTTTTCTTTTGAAACCACTATTATTTTGTACTACCTTCACTCTCAGCAATGTTTATTACTTCAAAAAGGTGATGATTAGAATTTCAATAAAATCCTAAACACATGAAAGTGAATTTATACATTTTTCTTTGTTCTTGAGAATTCACAACAAAAATAATTTTGTACTACCTTCACTTACTTGGCAATATTTATTGTTTTAAAATTGAGGATTAGGATTCTAATAAAACCCAAACATATGAAAGTGAATTTATACATTTTCTTTGTTCTTTGAGAATTTATGACAAAAATATTAAACACTATTTTATTTATTAGATTGTTTATTTACAAGAATAATTTTATATTTAAATTTTAATAATGCAAACCAATTAATACAATATTTATCGTTTACCAATTTATAAAGAAATAAATATAAAAATGATTTTTTTTTTTTTAAATTTACTAAATTATAAAAATGTGTGAATAACTATTAGGTTGGTGCAAAAATAATGACGTAATAATGTCGTTTTTTGACATATTTTTTAACGTCAAAAAACGACATTATTACGTCATTATTTTTGCACCAACCTAATATAATGAAATCTTTATTATTTACCATTTTATAATATTCAAATCGAATGGAAGCTGCCAATATTTTGCCAACCATTCCTAAGAACCAGCCTTCTTCAGGTGAATGCTGATCTAAGTACCCTCTAAGGAATTTTGAACTGAACCATTTATTTAATCTTCAGAGATAGATTGTTCTCATTTCACTGTCAATGTCTAGGGACATCTCATCTCATTCATATTTAGTACTACTCAATTATTGCTCATCCTGTTTCCACAGAGTCTGCCCAATTTCTATGTCACCAAATTTATGAACAAATGTTTTAATCCACTCAGCTACTGATCTATGAGACAATCCTGAGTCTAAAACCTGGAGCCTTATCTGCTTGATGCATTTATTTATTTTTTTTTTTTAGGAAGACAGTGTTCTGCCAATCCTCCTATGAGTAAGACCTGCTTTCATATCTTGAAAAACAATATTTAAAACCTTGAACACCAACCACTGGCACCTGTGTAAAAAATTGGACTCAGCCATCAGGCTAACCACAGTGTCTACAAATACAAAAGCAGCTGTCATAGAATAATGTGTAATATATTCTGCAATATGTCTTGACCAACCATAATCAACAGACCTATCTCCTATAATAATAATCAACATAGTTGTAAGTTAACTGCAGTCGAGATTATGTAAATTCCATTATTTTGTTAATGGCACATAATATATGCTACAGCAAGAACACATAATTTTTTTTAATTCAGGAGTTCTATTTTTCTTAGACTGGTTGCCAACTATGGCTAGAGAGCCCAGTCTACCCTGCTTTTTAACCCATAGCTAGAGGGAGAAGTGATGGTTTCTTAACTTTCTCAAGAATATTTGTGTGAAAAGGAATGTAACGAACATGACTGGAATTTGAACTTGACTTGCTAATTTCTTATCCTGCACATCCACCCCACCGGCTATATTTGATAAAAATTATGAAAATAAATGAAAATATGAGATATCATGATTCACATGACTAAGTAAATGTTAGGTGTATTTAATCAAAGCATAAATATACCAGTAAACATTTCCCAGAAGAGTATTTTGCACTAAGCAACTATGTGCAAAGTCCTTTTGAGCATCCAGTACTTAAGTGTGGGATGGAGAGTGCTATAACCCCAACTGTTGTCACCTGTTTTATCTAACAATATATCATGCATTTTTCACTGTATCCCTCTTTCCCAATATTGACTTGGACACATGCCATGAATTTTAGTGCAGAATTCAGTCCAAATTCTGTCTTTATAATTCACCAACTGGTATTTCGAAAGTCTCTCAGCTCCATGAAGCCCTCATTTATTTCCAGACTTTACTTTTTATTGACTAAACTATGACAATCAGCAGCAACACTCCCTTCTCTATCTAGAGCAGTGGTTCTGGAAACTTTTTTTCTCTGGGTCACATTTTTGGAATGAAAACTTGCTCATGCCTCACCAAAGGAAAATCCTGGTGAAAAGGTGCAAGCTGCCCTATGGCAAAGAAAGTCCAGAGTGAGGGTTAAAGAGAGATAACCACATATTTGAAGTCAGAACATTATCATTAATAACTGTCCTACAATTTGTGGACTCTAGTTACTATATTCTTAATATTAGGTTGGTGCAAAAATAATTTCGTTTTCTCACATAGTAACATATGTTAGAAAACGAAATTATTTTTGCACCAACCTAATACTTGATATAATGCAAAAATATCACAATGATAAAATCAGTCAATAAATATTTGCAACTATTTATTAGGTTGGTGCAAAAATAATGTCGTTTTCTCACATATGTTACTATGTGAGAAAACAACATTATTTTTGCACCAACCTAATACAAGTAATCCATAATATTTTAAATTTTGAAGTCATTTTCAGCATATGAATTTTTTTAAAGCTGTTTCTAAATCTTTGATTGTCTTTCAATCATTCTGTCTCACCTGTTATCCTCTTCTGCCACACTTATGAGGGAACCACTGATCTAAAACATAAAAATATACTTTTCAATTTACTTTTCTACATAGTTTTCAAATCTAACTTTGCTCATACCCTCCTGCTTATATAGGAGGATCTCTTATTTGACTATCCATTATCATCAAACTCTGCAGGAAAATCCTTATCAATCTTACAAGAAAAAATCTTTTTCTAGGGCTTACTTCAATAATTCTACAGTTCTCACTTTTTGTTTATATGCTTTTGGTACATCACTTGCTTCCAAATCCTACTCCTTCCTCGTTGTGTGTAACACCACTCTGTTGACCAATCATGCATTCATACACATTGCTATGTTGGTTCTATCAATAATTTTGTCAAGCATGTTTACCTGTAGTTTCAGTCATATTCCACATACCATTAACTCCACAATCCTGGTGCTTTAACATTCAGCCTCTATTCTATTGACTGTTTTCTTGCTGTCAATCCCACTAAAACTGTTTATCACTGTTAATCAAGATCGTCATGTAACCCATATCAATGAGGATTCTCCTGTCTTCATTACTACCAGAACTTCCACCACTGACAATGAATATAGAAGAACCTTTACTTCCTTCCCTAAAAGGGTAGATACCTGTATAGTACTACATACTGCCTAAACTAACTAGCTATATGACCTGCCAACCAGACTAGGTTCTTTGCAATTTGCAAATCTCTGCATAGGTGGCTCCTGAAACATTACTCCCTGAATGTTTATAACTTTCCACTCCTCACTTCCTCATTATTCAAGGCTTGTAGTTTTATTATCCCTTTGTGGTCACTTCTAAAAGATTGTTTTTTGTTTAACATCAACACCATAGACCTGAATTCCTAAATCTCTCATAGACTAGTTTCAATATCCTGAAACTGCTGCAGCCCTACTGAAATATGATCAAGGAAACTGATCACAAATCCAAACTTAACCACTCTTTCTAACATTTTTCTAATAAATCCAACTGATTTGGCCAACTTCCTGATCTCATTAGAATATACTTTAAATTGTTCTCCAGTTCATTTCACTCTCCTGAGTTTGCTATCACCTATAAATGTCCCTTTTACAAAAGTCTTAGTTTTATTGTCATCCACTTAGCAACCTCATCCATTTCTAAAAATATAGTCCATTTCCCTTGAGATGCAAGAGTAAAAAGGTTGTTACATCCTGTTTTTTAAGCCAGGTTTCTTCAGGACAGAGGCAATCATAACTCCATTTTGCTGCTTGAACAGCATGATAAAATTAATTTTCAACTGCTAAGTCAGGCAAAATATACTGATCCTAAGTAGAGGGGTGGAAGGGGCACTTTGATCATAGGCAAAACAGACACAGATACTACAATGATCTTAGGAAGAAGTGACAATCAGTGATTGCCATGCATTCTCATAAAAGATAGTGGAGTGGTTTCTCTTTGCCTTCTCCAGTTTTAAATTCAGAGTTTTCTTTCTCTTAGATTGATTGCTAGAAAGCCCAGTCTACCCTACTATTTAACCCATAACTGTGTAGAGGAGCAAATGATGCATGCCTTTCCCAAGAGTATCAGTACTAAAATGAACGCAGGAGGCTAGGCTAGAATTTGAACTCAACTCATATATCTCACTGTCTATGTTGATATCCATTACACTTATCCACACAAACACTAAATCCTGTATCTTCTACAATTTCACTACTAATTTTGCATTCTATAGCCATGTGACTAGATCCTCTATGCCACTAAATGATGCCATCATTTCACTACTAATAAGAATCCATTATGCTTTATAAGTTATAACACTTAAGAGATTGTTGTTAAATAGGAAATAGAATTATTTATATAAAATAAATCTTACCTATATTCATAATCTTTAACCAGGTAGGACTTACTTAAATTTACACAAAGAATAAACAAACTAGATTTTGACAACACAAAAATATCTCTCAACATCACTCAGCTCTGGTGACCAAGAGAAAAGAAAACAATTTTGATACACTGATAAACCAATTATGCAGTATAGAATTTTCTGACTTCCCCACCTTATGTGTGTGTGTGTGTGTGTTAAATATAGAGGACAATATAGAAAACTCTTATTTGGACCCATTTCACTGATCAAACAGCATCATAAAAAATATGATGTGGCCACAAGCCTCTGCAGAGGGCCAGAAATTATACTAATTATAGGCAAAGCACACAGATACTACAATGATCTTAGGAAGAAGAGATAACGTATAATCCCATCATTTTTTATAGATACAATGCTAATAATAATTTACAATGTTTCACCTAAAACATCTAAATAATATAAACTATAGCAATTCAACCACTTTTGCCATTTGAATACATCCTTTGTTCATCTAATGTTGTTTAGTTCTGTTACTTTTTTTATACTAATGTTCAACAAAATACAAGGTCAAAGAGCCACTATGTGGTGCTGTATGAGTGTAAGAAAGGGCCTGATGTGAAGTTCATGAGACTATGCAGGAAAGATAACGTTTAACGTTAGACTTGAAGAGGTTAAGATTGTAGTGAGTTGGAAAACAGCCTACTAGGAGTCCATTCCACAAAGCAGCAGTTCTTTCTTTTATTTTTTTTTTTTTTTAATAAGTGATTAAGCCACTAGGACGCAAGGGGTTACAGAAGATTTGGAGCAAGATCAGATAGGAGTGATAGAGAAAAGGATGGGGAGTAGTGGATAGATCAAGGTAACTGGAGATGTCGATTGACATTACATTTGAATAGTTGGAGATTATAGCTCTCAGGGAAACTGGAATAGGGGAGGGAGTTCCACAGGCGAGAGGTGCAAGATATTGGAGTAGAAGAGATGGCTACATTTAATAGTTTTGACAGTGAAAGGGTGAGAGTGGGATGCCAGCCTCGTAGGGTGCTTGAATTCATGAAGCCTGGGAACCAGCAAATGCAACTCCTCAGAGCAATTATGAAAGTATTTGTAAAAAAGACAGAGAGAGGCAACAGCGCATCTGTGAGAGAGCGACTGTAGACAAGATGCCAGAACAGGGCCAATTATATTGCATATCCGGCTCTGGATCTTATCAAGAACCCCGAGGCAAACAGAAGGGGCTCCAGACCATGGAAACTTTTCAGATGGAACTTACGTCTTAGTATAGGAATACAAAAGGAATGGGATGATTCCCAGCTATAAAGGTTAGGAGTGGTGAGACTAGATCATCAGGACACATGCCATGAAAATAGAGCAGTAAGAGCCTCACAACATTTAGTATGTAGGAAAGGAGCTGCTGAGTTGAAAATAATTCGTCACCCACAAAGCTGCATAGATGCTCTTGAACTCTATCAAGACATAGGACTAGGCAGCTACAGCCCAGATATGGCAACAATACACCATTTTTGGTTTGATCCAGCTCTTTTAAAGATAGCAAAGAGAGTCAGATACTTACTGGAGCGGTAGAGTGAACCGACCATTTTCCCAGCATCTTTAGCAATAGATGGCATATGATTTCCATTTGATGTCTGATCCTTTCAGAATTACCATATATGGTATCAGGAGAACTGCCCCCATGGCAACTATCATAGCAAAGGATGCCAGATACTTAATGGGGCAGTACAAGGAACCAACCATTTTACCAGCATCTTTAGCAACGGATTGGATATAGGAGTTTCACTTGAAGTCTGGAGTGTACTTGAATCCCAATAGATGTTCAAGACAAGGAGTCTCCTTTAGAGAACACCCATCTATCATGATAGGTAAAATTCAGAGTCTTCTCAGTGGTGGTGGAATGTTACTAGTTTGGGTTTGGCCATATTAAATTTTACAATTCAGTTCTTTCCCCATTGAGCCACCTGGACTAGATGAAGGAAGTGATGAGCTACTAGGTTCTGGACTTCCAGATTTTTGAAGATGCATCCATCAGATTATGCATTTAGATCATTAATATACAGTAGAAAGCAGGTAGGACAGAGGAGAGAACCCTGTAGAATACTAGCATTGATCTGAGAAAATTAGCATTAGGAAGATACTTATGGGTTATTTGGTTAGCAGAGGTCTTATGTATGACTAAAATTTTAACTTAGTTAAAGTTCCGTTAAGCACTGAGAAAAACTAACATACCAAGCTATTTTTATTTATTTATTTTTTTCTCCCAGTGTTGACAGAAGAAAATAGAGAATTAAATAAATAAAAAACATAAAATTAACAAATTTTAAATTTAAATCTATATACCTTTCAAGAAAGATGATCAATAAGATTTGAACTGTTTCCACTGAATTATTTTTCACAAATTGATAATATTTTATTCTACTGTCTTATGTACATTTTTGAGTCTGGGGTTGGTGGGTTCTTTTCTCCCCCTACCTTCAATGTCAGGACTAAAGATTTAGAACTTCCTACAATTTTTTTTTTTTTTTTTTTTTACCCACCATTGGAAGAAGAAAATAATGAATACATAAAAAAAACCCCAAAAAACCCCACAAAATTAGCAAATGTTACTATTTAAACATTGTGTTTATAATTAAATCATACTTGGCATTTTGCTCAATGATAACAGTAAAACAACTCTTGAAAAATTTTGACTTAACACATTTCATATAACAATGATTACTATAGACATATCAAGCATTTGGAAAAATAGAAAATAAAACTTATATGGTTAAATTTGAATTAATTTAATCAGTTGATTAATATACCCTAATTGGAAAGGCAGACATCCTGAACAGATAGGTTACCAAGAATAAAGGATAAAAGTTAAAATCTGACCATATGCTAATTATTTCCAATTTACATTGCTTTCTAAACAATGACAGAATGGCAATCTGGGATTACAATAAAAAGCAACTGAAATTAAAAATTAATAATAACATTATTATATTTTAATATAAAAGTTAACATATGTTACTTATAATTTTGAAAAATTTGTAAATTTTTTTACTTTGATAAAATTATGGTATCTAAATAAATTACCAAGTAGATACCATATATTTATTGTATCAGAAATACAATTTTGGCACAAGGCCAAAGGGGATGAGGCTGGTAGTCACTAATTATTCTAAACCTAGCTAATCTGATTTGTGATCCATTCATTCATTACAATTTACTCAAACACCACAAAAGTTCATTCACCACCAGTGAACTGACATATACCACAATGCTGCATATGCACAGAGAGATCCAACTAAAACATCCATGACAATTACCAAGTAGATACTAAACTGTCTAAAATCTAAAAACATTATCCCTAAACAAAAACCCCTTGCTCCACTTCTTATAAATCCCCAGTGACCTAGATATAAAGCTTGTACAAAGAGGTGTAACACTTCAACCAACAGCAATCAGATTTCTCTACACAAACCTGTGAGATGCAAGATGTTCATAGGTGTTAGTATCCATGTTGAACTTTTTAAGTGCGTCCTTAAGCTTGTTCTTGAAACATTTGCATAGATTGCATTGAGGATGCTTGTCTTGCACTAACTCACCATACAGCACCTGTTTTCGCATGCAAACATCCTCTAAGTGGGCAAGGTGTCCAGCCCATGTATTTGTTTTAATCATTTCACCTTCAAGCAAGGCAGAAAGGCCACTAGTACATGGGTGGGTTTACAGGGAGTGGTTGCAAGATCACAGTCATCAGCATAAATGAGAGTCAGAAATGTTTTCATCACTGCAGAAAAATAACAGATGTTAACCAGTACAGATGTACAGTCAAGGATATAGATATTGGAAGTTATCAGCAAATACATGCAAGATTACAATGGCAAAGATTGCAAATAGAGTAGGAGCCAAAAGTTCACCTTGATTTACACCAGACTCAACAGAAGGGAATTCTTATAGGTTGACACAAATCCTGGTAGAAATCAGATTTTTACTCTCTGCACTTCGCTTGAACATTTTGGGCCATAAAGATCATATCTGTTGCATCTCAATTAGGTCTAAAGCTACATTGCATCTCTGGCAGAATGTTTTGTGCAACACAGTCCAAGTATCCTTGCAAATATTTTGCCAGCAACTGACAGCAGTGAAATCACATGTCTTTAGAACCCTTCCTATATAAAGAAATGAGAATGGCATTCCTCCACTGTTGTGGAGACTTGTCTCTCATCGACACTATGGAAAATGGTAGACTGTAACCCCAATATCACTTCAGCACCTTTCTGCACTATTTCAGCAACAATTCCATAATTTTCAAGGGCTTTCCTGGTATTCATCAGAGTTAGAGCTACCATTATGTTCATCTTGAGTGGGTGGATTGTCAAGCTGATTGATTACAGATATTCAACAACAGCAGGGCTTACTATAGTCTCATGGTTTAAAACATCACTGAAATGATGTCACCATATGGCCTTAATTTCATCTAGCTTCTGCAAAAGTGCATTGCCAGTTTTTGTATGCAAAGTTGCAAAGACAGAAGATGGTGGGCTATAAACAGAATGTAATTGATTATAGAAGGACTGTCAGTAGATGTTTGAATCTCGCAGCCTTTTGTGTCCTTGACTACTTACAACTTCCACAGGATCCTTGCTTTACACTTTGAAATTTTTCTCAAGCTTATTCTGTTCATTTCCACATACTGAACAGGAAAGCAACTTAATTGTCACTTGTTTTCCATCCAATAGTTTTTCTAAGAGTGCTTCATTCTCTTTAAACCAATCCTGATACAGTCAAACCACTACACCACAGCTTTCAATACAGTGATTAACAGAAAGGCTCAAAGGAACCTGTGGTCCATCCAACATTCAGCCCCTCACATGCAATGGACAGATTTTTCAATCAACAGGTCTTTTCAACAAACAATCACATAATTGAGAATGTGTCAGTGACCTGAATATTGGTGCTTCAAAGTAGCCTTATATTTGTTCTGCTGCCTGAACCAACTATTGACTATCATTGGGTTTAATTGTTGGTAAAGGTATAATAACAGTAGCTCATTTGCATTACATTTACCCATTCCATGACACCCTATTCTACTCCAAAGTTTAGAGTCAAGTCCTACACAAGCATTTAAGCTACCCAGAAGTACAAGCTTGCCATTCCTATCTGCATTTATCAGAATTGTCCCAAGATCATCATAGAAGTAGTTTATTTTTTTTCCTGGGGCCTGACAAGAGTTGGCACATATACACTAATCACTGTCATGAATTGTCTCAGGTTAAATTGTATATGGAGTGCCATTATGCAGTTGGAGAAAGCATGAGGAAGTTCTGTCAAACAGGTATATTTTAACAGCAAATCCGACACCGGAATCATGGCGGAAGATGGATGACCATCTTTTGTAAAACTGTGCTGCCAAACTGTGGTTGCACTAGCTGATCATCATGAGCAAGCTGTGTTTCTGAAAGTGTAACTATATCAATATTATATAGAAACAATTCTTTACAAATAAGAGTGGCATACGATCCAGGACAACTGGGTCTTGGCAAGTCAAGACGGGTGTGTACATTCCAGCATGTTGTCTCAAGAATTGATATTTTTGATGAAGTCATTTGTCCAGGATTTGAGTTAATTTGCTTAACACTTGTATTTTGGCTACATGAGTGAACAAACCACCTGTCACAGGGGGTGCTGACTGAATTTATAGTGGCAAGCTTTCTTTAGATCACTTTTTCTAGGTTGCTCCTCAAAGCAGGTGAACAGTACCTTTCCCTGAAAAGGATTGCTCACTCAGTCACCAGGGATTCTACTGAATCAATCCATTGCAGATTTGGAGAAAAAGCAACCAGTATTATGTCTGACTGAATAAATTACAAACATTATATCTGCTTATTTTTATCATAATCCTTTCATATTCATGAATATTTTTCCATATATTGCAATTGAATAAGGCAAGAAATGCACTACAATAGTGAGAACCACTTATTTCCCAAGTCATTCTTATTGTTACATTCCATGTCTTGCTCTGTTCAATTGTAATTTACAGAAAAATAATTGTGAATATGGAAGGATTATGATAAAAAACTGTTTGTAGAGAATTTGCTGCTTAAATACACTATATATATATATATATATATATATATATACACACACACACACACACACACAGTAGCAGCCATAATATAAGGAACGGAAACAACAAAGAAAATAAGCTACTGGACAAAAGTTAAGGAACAATCTTGTTAATACTTGATTGTGAACAAAATATTAACAAAATTTAATATTTGGTAAATATCCCCTTATTTTCAATGACTTCTCTGCATCGTCAACCACATGATCTAATTAATTTCTTGCAAAAATCAGCAGTAATTCCCTCCCATTCATCTTTCAATAACTCCCATAGGTGATCCTGGTTTTTTGGGTTTCTTTTCTGATCCCTTTCTCCAATTATCTTCCAAACATTTTCTATTGAATTCAGGTTGGGGCTCTAGGCTGGCCACTTCATTAGGGTGATTCCTTCTTCTTCAAATAAAGCCATAACCCTCTGAGCCTTGTGGCAAGGTTCATTGTCCTGCATGAAAATAGGAGATTCCTAAAGATTATGGTGTAATCTTGGTACCACATGCTGCTGTAAATCTCAGCATTGCTATTGCCATGTACGCAGATGATAGGGCCAACTCCTGCAGATGAAATCATTCCCCACACCATCACACTGCCGCGACCAAACTGAACGGTTTTCTTGACACATTGAGAAGACAGTCTTTCACCTGTTCTACAGCGTATGTAAGTTTTGCCCTCAGAACCAAATATAGTAAACTTGGACTCGTCACTGAAATGAATTGTATCACATTGTGCATCAGTCCAAACAACATGTTCTCTCACATACTCCAAGTGTGCCCTTTGGTTTCGCTTTGAAATGAGAGGCTTCAAAGCTGGAATATAGGCATGCAATACTGTATTTTTTAACCTGCGAGCAACCATTTTCCTTGAGATCTTATTATCTGTCTCTTCATTAAATTTACGGTCAATTGATGTAGCAGTTTCAAAACAGTTTTTTGTAGATATTCTAATGATTCTTCGATCTTCTCTTTGCGATGTTTTTGGAGGTCTGCCAGTTTTTGGTTTTGCATCTAACATTTTATCAGTTTTATACCAGCTAATTACATGATGAACGACACTTTTAGACCTATGAACAATATCAGAAATTTCTGAAATTGACTTTTTTTCTTGATAGTTAGCGATAATGAGTTTTTTTTCTTCAAAAGAGAGCGTTTTGTGTGTCGAATTTGCCATATTGCTTAAACATAAAGTCCTAATGATAAACAAACTTTTACTTATTGTTGAAAAGCTCCATCGAGTTTTTTAACAATGTAAATTAAAAGTTTATGCAAATTATTAACATCGTTCCTTAACTTTTGTCCAGTAGCTTATTTCCTTTGTTCTATTTAATCTTTATTTAAAAAAAAAAATATGTAAATTTTTGTAACTTTGTATAATATTTATGCATTACACCATAATCTTTAAAATTTCATTGCTAATCATGCATTACTTTTTAAGTAATACACATATTTATGTCTTTGTTGTTTCCGTTCCTTATATTATGGCCGCTACTATATATATATATATATATATATATATATATATATTACACATACGTGTGTGTGTGTGTGTGTGTGTGTGTGTGTGTGTATTTAGGCAGAATATTTTCATTCAAGAATGTTTGGTTAAATAATTTATATGTATTATGTCTATTTTAATTTTTATCCGTTTAAAGTCCATGAATTAATATCTTGGTAGCTGTAGAAAATTGATCAAGAAAAATTCCAAAGTTTTCTTTCAAATAATTTTTATTTTCCCAAGTAATGTCAGTCTCTTCTGAGCTATCTTCAGGTGTTGAGTGTCTGTTGATATGTGTGCATGAACACACCAAAATTCAAAATATTTATCCGTTATGCAAGGGAGGTAACTTATGTGATTTTTTTGAGTATATTTTTATGGGTTTAAAAGATTTTTAAATAGTAATTTTTAATAATTCTATTTTAGAATTTTTAAAGACTTTGCTGGTATAAACATTTAAGAACTTTGTTGCTATCATCATACTTTGACCTCCTTATGATTGTTGAGGAACTCCATTGACATCCCTTTCCACTGTTCAGTCTTGTATTGTTGTTCCCAGATCCCTAGTGTCCTACCCTGAGTCCCAAGCTATGGTGTTTGGGAAAGTCAATTTTCATGAAAAGACACTTCCAGAAGAATGCCATAGGAGTAAGGATGATTTTCCTGTCTGCTCAGTGGCAGTTGTCAGCAAACTGCAGTCATTTTTGCTTGAGTGTAAGTGAGATTGGTCTCAGTTCTCCATAGATTGTGTTAAGTGTTGCATGGGATCTCCAACTGATGTTCTAGATTTTTCTTTGTAAATTTGTACATGCTCCATCCAGGTGTTTTTCAAGACGAACAGATAATGTTCAAGTCTCTGATCCATCCAATAGGACTGGTTCAATCAATGTATGAAAAGTTTGGACTTTTGAGGATGGAAGATTTGGGTGCCAAATCTTGTCAAATTTGTTACATGCATCCCATGCAAGAGCTTTGCAGATGTTCAGGTCTTTTGGAGAACATATGTATGATATCCAAGATATTTGAAGTCCTCAACTCTTTTGATGAATATATTATTGAGTGATTTCAACTCAGATTGTTTAGGGGAGGATGTGATGAATTTTGTCTTACTCTCATTGTAATAGAGATCTAACTGGTTTGCTGCTTGCTTGCTTGAGTGAGTGATTACAGCAAGAATTCTGCATCCTTGATATATTGAGAAATTAATGCAAGATCATTGGCAAAGTCAAGGTCAGCTAGGTATTGTGGAGAGTACTGACTGCTATGGCAAGTTTTCAAACATAGTCCTTTTCCTCCATGTTGTCAAGAGAATTACACAGAATACCTGCTTTAACTTCAAAAGAAACCATCTTGCTATCAGGCGATACAATGGTAGCAATTGTATTTCTATACAAACAATTCTAGAGGGTTTACCATAGTTGGGGGATTTTGAATGAGATATCCACTGATGGAATCAAACACCTTGCGAAAGACAACAAAACAAATTGTGACCTCTTTGTTGAATTCTTTCATCTCTTCCAGTATGCTGCGAATGGAAAGGATTTGAAAAGTTGCTGACCTGCCTCTTCTAAATACATTCTGGCACTTGCAAAGGAGTGGATACATGGTAGGAAAGCAGAAGCTGCTTATAAAATTTTGTTGCAATTGGCATGAGAGTTATACTCCTATAGTTTGCCACACTTGTTAGATTGCCTTGTTTTGGAATAGGGACTATTCCACTCTTCAGCCAAGCTGAAGGCATCAAATGGTGTATGAATGTGTGGTAGCAAAACTCTAGAAGGTTATGAAATGTTGGATCTTTCTACAATAATTTTGATATATTGTCAAGACATGGATATTTGTTGTTGGCAAAATCTTTGAGTATTGTCTTGAGTTCATTGAGCATGAATGAATTGGTGTTTATGTCAAGTGTATTGGATATTTGATGTAGAGGGAGTAGAAAACCATTGACATGTGGTGAATCTCCTAGGAGTTTCTTAAAGTGGTCAAACCAGTTAGCATTACACTTTTCAGTCGAACCACCTTTCAGCTGAATGGAAGGCTTCGATTTTCTTCCTGAGAGTAATTTGTTGCTATAATTATAGTTGACTTTATTTATTTTTGCCCACAATTCTCTTATATAGAGAGCTTCTAGAATTTTTAGTTTTTGCTTATTATTATCTTGGTGGAGTACTGTTGTATTTTCAACTAATATCTGTCTAAACTGTGAATGTGGGCATGAATGTTCCTTTCAATGCGCTGAGATTGAATTATGATCGTTTAAGTGAAATGTAAGCCTTCTCATCATGTTATTGTAGTAAAACCAACATATATATTATCAACACTTTTGTTAGAGATGCACTCTTCCAAAGGACATATAAATTGGTATACAATGTTTATCCTAAATTTAGTTATTTTGTAACAAACTAAAAAAAAACAATGAAGTTTATTTTTAAAGATTGAATAAAAAATTATTTTCCATAAGATGGCTGAAAAATATCAATAACAAATATTAATCAGGGATCATTCAAGCAATGCAAGGTATCCCCACTAGTATATATATATATATATATATATATATACATACACACACACACAATTTCGTCATATAAAAAACCTACTAGTATAAATTCGTGTACACTTAACTACAAGAGTGGATGTCCATATTATTACAAAATAGCAATTATAAAAAATCTAATACATCATGCAAGAAACTAATTCTTCCAGAAAACAGATATTTTTACAGTGAACTAAACAATATAAAACAAACACTTATTAATAATAGCTTTCCAAACTAGATATTTGATGAACAAATAAGATGCTTTCTTAGAAGTCTCAATACTAAACAAATAGAGAACATAATACTGCTTTAACTAATCTGAAACATATTAATTTCCTATATCATAATCAAATGCATACTAATTATAAACAAGATGAAAATATACTAAAAAAATTGGTAAATACTAATATATCTAAAACAGATCCTAGCAAAAAATTTAAGTTAATCATATACTACACTAAATCTAGTATACCCAACTCAATTATTCGCAATGATTCTACACACACACCCCGTTATCGATTTGCAAAAAACCAACAGTTTACAAATTCAAGTACCCTCTGGGAGATTGTATCTCCAATGAATTAAATAATATTTATGTTGGTCACGCTACAAACTCGCTTTCACGATGCTTGACTCTACATTTGAATGATAATTCTAACATTTTTAGGCATTTAAAACAACATGCCTGGTCACATACACAATTCCAGAAAATCCTTGTTGAAAACAACTTTTTTTTTTTTTTTTTTTTTTTTTTTTTAAGCGTTTCACCCCCAAGCAAAGCAGGAAGCCACTAGCATGCAAGGGGTTGCAGAGAGTTGGAGCGAGAGCAAAGAGAAGTGATAGAGGAAAGGATAAAGAGAAGGATAGGGGATAGATCAAGGCATCTGGAGACGTCAATTGACATTACATTTGAATATTTGGAGATTATAGCTATCAGGGAAACAAGAAAAGGGGAGAGAGTTTCACAGGTGAGAAAAGCAAGACATGAAGCTATTGAGTAGAAGAGATGGTTACATTTAACAGTTTCGACGGGGACATGCTTAAACATGAAAACAATAAACAAAAACTAAAAATTCTTGAAGCTATTAGGTTGGTGCAAAAATAATGTCGTTTTCTCACACAGTAACATATGTGAGGAAACAACATTATTTTTGCACCAACCTAATATATACATAAAACTGTTGAAACCTGAACAAAATAAACTCCAAAAATATACTTAAATGCCTATAATTGATAACAGAAGCCATTGGTCTATACCAACAGCTTCCTATATTTAACACTTCTCATTTTCACTCTCGCATGGTCATGTGTGATGTCGTGAGCCGCGGTGTGATTTTCGCTTCCAGGGTCTCATATGCATGAGGTTTTCATTACTTGGAAATCTTCCATGCAAACAAAAACAGACTATCATTGTTGCTATGTCCTTGTATTGTTTAATTTATTTTTAAGTGTCATCTTGGATGATGGCTTATGTCAACTGAAAGCTTAGATATGATTACAAAACATGTATCAATATGGTGATTTTCTTCCATCTTTCAATGATAATTTTATTAAGCTTATCAGACAATATGAAAGGAATTTGCTTAAAATAGACAAAACTTGTTTATATTATTTGATGAAACATGCATTAATATATTAGATAGAGACACTATATACAGGGTGCAATGGAAAAATTGTCATCTAAATTACACAAAAATATCTGAATACTAAAGAGTAAATTTATTTAATAAAATCACCATTGGCTTCAATCATGGCTTCCAGATGACTTTGGAATTTTTTTATAACTCTTCTGGATGGTGTCCTTGTTTAAGTTGGTGAATGCTGCCATAATCCTTGCCTTCAGTTCATCTTTAGTATTACAAGATGTTTTTTTGGTCTATTTCTCAACTGTGCCCCACACATAATAATCACTGGGGTTGCAGTCTGGGGAGTCAGGTAGCCAGATGTAAGGGATGATGAGGTTGCAGAAATTATCTGACAGCCATGAGTTGTACGACGTGGTGCAGAGTCCTGTTGCTAGACAGCCGCCAGCCACCCTCTTGACCCTGGCCAGCACTACCTCTTCAAGGCACTTGATGTAGTCCTCCATGTTGAGTCTGAGGCCCTGTGGGAAGATGAATGGAGGCATAATATCACCATCACTAGTGATCACTCCAAACACCATGATGCTGACTGGATATTTGGTTTTCATCACTCTCAGTACATGTTTTGGGGACACAGCAAGCCAATGGTTGTTCTGTGTGTTCACCATCTTAACCTGGCAGAAATTTTTCTTAGCTGAGAAAAACCAAAGCATGTTCAGTTGGAGGGGATGCTTGAATTTGTTCAAAAATTTAGTAGCACAGTTTTTCCTCTTGTCCTTCATGGCTTGAGATAAAAATTGGACCTTTCATCTTTTATGGGAAATACTGAATGTCTTTATGCACAATCTGCCTGATAAGAAATTCAGACACTCCTGTATCCCTGGCAATGGACCTGATTGACTTGGAGGGAATGTTGTCAATAATGGCTTTGACCTCACCAATAAATTTGGGGGTTCTTTTCTTATCAGAACAATTCAAGTAAGTTTTCTGTGCTGCTGTACCTTCATAATAACCATTAGACTCATCCATCTCTTGCTGAATCCTCTGCACTATCTTTAGATCGACATCCAAACACCCTGAAATGTTCATATTAGAGCTTCTGGTGCAAATGACAAGCAGTACAGCATGCAATTTCCAAATTTCTGATGGAGTGAATTGCGTTATACTGTTCTTTTTCTCATATATGGTGCCAAACTGACCCTACTATACCATACAGTTGACAAAATCAAAAAACAAACATGAATGCATGAAACTAAAACTATAAAATGGTGACAATTTACTCATCACACACACACACACTATATATATATATATATATATATATATATATATATATATATATATATATAGAGAGAGAGAGAGAGAGAGACAGAGAGAGACACATATACATATGTGCATGTTTACATAAGCACACATATCCCATGCTAACAATTGTTCTTTGGCAGGTGCTTTTTTATATATATATAAAATTATGTACAAAACTATATACATTTATTCATGAGGAGTGGGTGCTTCTGTGCATAAATATCTACTCCCCCCAATATTATATATATATATATATATATATATATATATATACACACACACACACACACTTGCTTTCAATTGATTGATATAGATCTGATGCAAACATCAAAAGAAAACTAAATGGGAAATTTTGTAACTTATTTTTAACATTTTTTTTTTTATTCTGTTTGCTTGTTGTGCTTCTTACATGTAAGAGCCTGCATAATCGAAAGAAAACAATATATATCAGTTTAAAAAAATAAATAAAGTAAAATGTTGGAAGATATGTTACTTGAGTGGCCATTTAGAATGTTTAACCACTTATATTGACTGTTATGTAAGTTTTATGACAAGAAATATTTGTCTTCTGCTGTATTTCCTTTCAGAACAATCTTCAACAATTACGAATATGAAGTTTGGAGTTTACATTTTATATTCCTGGTTCTCAAAATCACTTTTGATAATACATAAAAAAACATTGTATCAAATAAGTGCTTTTGACAGTATTTTATATAAGAAACAATAGATTAGCATTTTTTCTCCCAATATCTACAAAGATAAATCAATAAGCCTAATGATGACAAAAAAAAGCATTTATTCAACAAAATGAATATTTATTTTTCAGCATAATCTGCTTCCTTATCAGTGTATTTAACTGTCTACTTCTTCAAAATTACATAGATTAAACATTAAACAAAGAAAATTTCAGATGAAAATAACTGTCAGGCTATGAACTTATGGGTCTACCATTCATATGTATCAGTGCACAAGTTGCTGGCATTTAAAGATTGTGTAGATTTTAAAATCTGATAATTTGCTGCAAAAGACAGTTTTAAAATAAGGTGGTAGCATGTATGACATCAAGGCTTGAGTGGTAAAGGTCAGGACAGCTTTTGTTTGGTTGAAGCAGGGGAGGAATGCTACCAAGATAAGCAGACGCACCAAGATCAGGTTTTACAAGACTTTGGTTGTCTTCATCCTATTATATGGTTGCAAGTTCTGGAAAAGAGATCAGCTAGATGAGATTTTTTATATATTTCATTAGAAGTATCTTCAAGATTAAAAGGCAAAAGCATGTGAAAATGGTGTAATTGTTTCAGTATGCCTCCATAGAAGTCAAAGTATAACAAAGATGGAGGTTCATCGGCTACACTTTAAGGCAAGACCCAAAAATGACTGCAATGTGGCATTAACCTGGTTCCTGGAGGAAAAAAGATGACAACTAAGAATGACATGAGTAAAGGACTGTAGGAGGAGAGGGAAGTAATGGACTGGTCATTCTGTAACAAAAAATTGGGTCAACCCGATAAGAGACTCAGAGTTGGTTGTGTTTGCTGGTGTAAGCACCAGGAGTTGCATCCCCTTCCACAATGGGCTGTTGAGAGAAGACATTCCACTTGCAATAGGTGGCAGTGAATATTTGCATATGAATAATACTGTGTAGACAACCAAACAAAACTAACAAAGATTCTGGCATGAAGCAAAACCATCAGCTATGGACAAGGTAGAGTGTAGATATTCTATAGAGGCCTTATGTGTCACAAGACAAATGTGAACAGACTGAAAGAGATTGAAATTATGTGTTAATGACTAAAGTTAAAGCAAGTGCTTAAACATCTAACAATACAAATGCATATTTAACAGTTCAAAACCAGTTGAAGGTGAAGACAAGAAAGGCTAAGATGGCAAAGAAATGTGATAATAATAAGTCCACAATCAGAAGCTACTTTATAAACAAGTTAACAGGATCTGAAAAGGATAAAAATATAAAAAATGCTAATACTAAAAATAAACCTTGAAATTATAAAGAAAAAATTACTAAGATGAAAATTTGTGTCTTTTATCTTCCTCTAAGGCAGTTGGTTCTCAACTGGGGTCCATGTAACAGTACTGGTCTCCATACAAAAAATAGTAAATTGGGGATTAATTACACTCATATTTTAAAATGGTTTATTATGAGTTATTTTATTAGAGTACATAAATGTTCCAGCATATAAAGTTGTTAAATACAAGTTTATTTTCATTAAATTAGTTTTACTTCAAATTAAAGCATATACATTTACTATTTCTATAATAATTCCTAAACTTATCTATTAGTAAAAAATAAAATCAGCATTTTTTTTTTAATTGAATGGCTATGGGGGTCCACAAAAGAAAAAAAAATGTAAAATAAAGTGGTCCATGGGTAAAAAAAAAAGTTGAGAATCACTGCTCTAAGGCATAAATAGTTTACTTACTTATCTAGAATTAGAAATACAGTGGTCATCTTCTGTCAATGAGGTTTTTATTACTTCTGAGCACATTCTGATTTTTAATGTACAACATACAGATTGAATGTTGAATCTTGTTAAAATAAATATTTGGATTTTTTTTAACAAGTGCAAATTTAGAGGTTAAAATCATCAAATTCTACTTTTAAATATTAAAGTTACTGTGGGATTATCCCATCTTGTCTGACAGACATATACAAGGTGATGCTGTACAAAGCAATATAAAAGGAAAAAGCATAATTTCTTCATTCTTTCTTCAACCACAGAATGCTGTACTGACAAGAAGTGTCTCATTTCTCCTGAGGAACTTCTTATCCCCCAGGCAAACTATGTGTAGTATAAAACACATTACAATATCTCCTATTTAAAAAATACCAAACAACTCATGCATTAACAATAATATCTCCACTACAATATATATCATCAATACAAAGAAATATCCTACTTCAATAAATGATATGCCATCATTGAAGAGAGAAAATAAAATAAAGGGGGTTTCTGCATTTTCTTTTTATAATGCTTTATACAACGCCACCTAGTGACATTAAAAGTCTACTGGCAGACAAGATGGAATAATTCAATACTATCATGGGGAGTTTTATTCATCAAAACCTGGACTGAACTACTTTTTTATAACTTATCAACCTTTTGCAGGTTATTTAAAGCCAGAAAATACTTTTAGATTGTAAGAATCTTTTGGAGATGATAATGATTTACTGATACAAGTTCTACTAATTAATAGCCCATAGCTGGGAAGAGGAGAGGTGGATTCATCCCCTTCCCGATGGTATTTCCACATGTGAATATAGTAAACCCAACTGGAATTGGAACTCAGCCTTCCCATTTCCAGTTCCAAGCCATTTCCATACATCCAAGCTTACAATACCTGGTATTCCCAAATGGTTACCCATCTAGGAAGTGACTAGCCTTGACATTATTTAACTTCAGTGATCATACAAGAACCAACTAAACCTGAAAACAGTTTTTACTGATTACTTTAATTTGATTACATAATTACATAATCACAACAATCTGTAAGAAAGTTATTAAAAATTCTACTATGAGAAAGTGAAAATGTACTCTTTGTGCCAACTAAGTATATTTCTGAAGTTTTTCAAAGAGAATATAGACAAGTATTAAATGGACAATATTTGAATTCACTAATTTTTAGCATCTTCTTACTATATATATTTTGTATTTGCTGTCTTACTATTAGGTTGGTGCAAAAATAATTTCATTTTCTCACATAGTAACATATGTTAGAAAACGAAATTATTTTTGCACCAACCTAATAGATAAATAGCCATTAGAGTGAATCAAAGTTCAGATGTATTTGCTGAACAAATCCTACCCATGATTTCATACATTACATTGCTAGTTAAGCATAGGAAATATTTTGGTGTACACTAATAGTTCTCATCTTTCAAGTTTCATACATATTGAAAATGCACTTGGTAAAGTTTTTTCTGCTTGGAACAAGTTTGGATGTGTACATGCCTGTCTGATCTCAAAAGTATTATGAACAGCGTTGACTTTATAGTCAACATGTCAACTTTATTAATATTTTTTGTTTACTAATTCTATTTTCATCTTTGTTACAGATTAAACATAAAACCAAACAAGACACATGCACCTGAACAAGGTCATCAGAGAAATCAACAATGAAACAAAAAAAAAACATTGGATAACAACTTATCTCAAAGTCTTTGACAAAAAGTAGCATCTTCTATTTCAGATTTTTATTACTTTAGTGGAATTACAATGGGCTATGTTCCCTTAAAGCTGATTAAAAAGTTAGATTATTTACTTTTGAAAGCTGTTAGGAGCCACCAATGATCCATATTTTCATTTGCATGACTGTTCAATTAGTTGTTTATTTCCAGTTTTCATGTCCAAAGTTGAAATAATGATATATAAATTTTTATATATCAAGAACAATATTGGGGGGAAAAAAGATGAAAGCAAAAAGAAAAGAATCTAAATGAAATGGATAGATTATATAATTTAAAATTCCCAGCATTCCTTATCCATATGCATGTGTAGTCACACCAACATAAATTTAGTCCAATGCAGTTGTAAAGGATAGAGTGACAGGTTTTGATAAAAGCAATGCATAACCTTGCAGGTGGGATCCAGTTAGAAATACTTCAATTTAAGTCAGATAAATTGGTCTGCTCAGTCTCCAATTATGGGATGTTTCCGAGTATTAAGATATGACTCCAAAGTTACCTTGGTTGCATCCTTCAAACTTAAAAATCAACCCCTCTAAACACTCTGCTATAATAGCCCCCTACTATTCCTGCTCATGAAAAAAGATGCAGTGTGTAGTCCCTAGAAGACATGCCAAACTGGTTAAGATCAGGCAACTGACAAATCTGTCATACTGAGTGGAATATTTACTGAAGCCCATCTTAATTCATCAAAACAAAATATATTCATACTAGCTTAAAAGCTGCCCTATCAGATGGCATTTAAGCTAGCTTCTGTGGAGAGCTCTTGATCAGGCCTTCATCACAATAAATAAGGAGGAGTACATGCAATAGGCAACAATAAACTATACTCAAAACTGATCACTGCATTTAAGTGTGCATTAATATTTAAGCTTACCTTTTAAAAGTTCAACAATAATTCTTCTGCTGGCACTTTAAAGACAACTTCATGTTAGTAGGTCCTTGCTTTCTGTACAAACAATTATTTTTACTTCATGAGTGACTTTTGCTGGATTTTACAATTAATTTCAGTTATTCTCAAATTTATTTCCAAGTTATAAAAATTGTCATAAAAAAAAAAAAAAAAAAAAAAAAGAAGACAGACAATCGCCGAAAACAATTGCAGTAATGAAAACTTGGGAATCCAAATTTTCAGGATTTCGGGTCTGGATGCAGCCTGTAATGTTTTTAATTTGCTCATGGAGTTGGCATGATTCTAAAATGGTATAGTATGTTGGGCTATAGGCTCTAGCAGTAAAGCTGATAAAGTGTGACACAGTGACATTTGCATTTATTATATAGATTAAAATCTTCAATCAATAGATATCAGAAGCCATGAGAGCCATGCCTGGTGTTTACTATGAGTATTATTATTGTAGTTTCATTTTTTTTTCTGATGAAACGAAATTATGCTGTAAAAGTATGGCAGAAATTTTTGTATCAGATATTGGTAAGCCTCTTTTGTGCCTTTTCCATAAATATTTTCAAGGTAATTGTTCTAATGAACTTTACTCCTTGGTATCTAGACTTTACAAATTTAAGCACAGTAATACTACATTGGCTGCTAGGTCTCATCACTTTACAGTAGAAATTGCTAGATGCAACCATAAGTTCTATGCTAATAGTTTCTTCTCTCACATTTGTTGTTTCTAACTTTCCAGTCAACTCTGATCTTCGAAAATGCAAATGCTATGTCAATCGCTATCTTCCATCTTTTTAATTCCTGTTCTTTTATTGTACTCTTTCATTAATAATGTTATTCTTTCTGTCCTATTCTTTCACACTCAGTAACCTCTTGCATCTTAGTAGCTTTATTGCCTTGCTTGGAGTGAAATGATGAAAAATAACTTCATATTTTATGTTCCAATGTCTTACTCACTAAGCTCAAATCAAAATCATTTCCTATTTCCTATCCCATTTCCTTAGTATTTCCACCAACAGCCAGAATCAATTTTTTGTTGAACCATTTTATGGCTTTTATATCTTTTTCATTTCTATTAAGCATTCATAATCTTATCAACATTGCAAGTGGATTTTCCAGAGTTTCAAGTTCTCTATAAGAGGTGCTCATTACAGCACCTACAAAAGATTTTTTCACAACTGACTAGGTCCTTGTAAAAAGTCTGTAATAGATTTGTATATTACATTAAACACTAATATGTAATTTCTAAAGATGAAGTTGATAAAACTGGCGTAACAATTAATTTTTAACATGTTTGGTGTACCATGGCAACTTTGCTTTGAAGTAATTTAGAAGAACGTGAAAATATGTTTGTATTAAATGCACATTTTTTATGCTTATCGTATATTGTTGCATATACAGTAAATTCTCAATTTAACTAACTCATAGGGATATGCTCATTAATGTCAACAATTCATTAAATCTGAATGTAACCTACAAAACTTGTCCCATCCCAACAACCACCATCATGCTGGTGTTGGTATCCACCAACCACCATCATGCTGGTGTTGGTATCCACCAACCACCATCATGCTGGTGTTGGTATCCACCAACCAATCCACTTTAGTGAAATTAAGAAGGTGCTGCTGCAGAATTGGAAATCCCAGAAACGGGCCTCCTTCAAAGTTCTATCCATAAACTGCTTGAAGACAGAAAAATATTAGAAAGATAAAGAACAGATACTACACATTAATCCAAGGAAAATAGCTGGTGAGCAATATTTTGATCCTGCATAGGATCAAAGTATATTTTTAATATGAAAATGGTCTACTATAAAAACACACACACACACACACACACAGAAGGTAGCTATTAATATTAATAGCCCTTAAAAAATTTGCTCCTGAGCTGACTTCTCTTCTAAGTTCTACAACAAATGCCTTGTGCTTCTTGCTTTCTTGCTTGTTGGAAATCCTCTTCTGTAGTTTTAAGAACTTTAAGAATCCGGTCTGATCCTTCTATTGGTCTATTAGCCTTCTACCTCTTTTTGGCAGAGTACTAGAGACTAATTAAATCTGAATTGGTTAAGCATCTCATTTCACAGTATTTTCTTTCAGATAAGAAATATGGCTTTTGCTTTTCAGATAAATTGCTGAAAGAGTCTATGAAGCTTTAGATAAGAATGCTGAAGCTCAGGCTGTAGCTTTGGATACCTTGAAGGCAAATGAAAGGTTATGGTATTTCTGGACAAATTCTTAATATGATTCAGTCTTCCTTATCAAATCATGAAACAAAAGTTTTCTTTAACAGCCACCCTTCTAGATCTTTTTACATTAATGCAAGTATCCCCTACCTAGTGCTCTAAACTTGAACCCAGTGTTCTTAATTTTCATCATCATCCTGATGTCAACAGTTCTCAACTCGGTATCTATGCTGATACAACTATTTATTCCTGTAATTAAACTTATTTAATAGTAAGTCTGATCGGTTTGATATGGTCAAGTTGACAGCTGATCTAAAAAAAAAAAAAAAAAAAAAAAACACACTACAATCTGTTATTTATTAGGACAATGAATACCTTAATTTTAACACCTCCCAAATGGAACTGCTCTCTTTTAATCATCCGAGAGAACCCCTTTTGCCTTCCATCAGCATGGCTGATGCTAACCTCCAGGAGAGTGACTCATTGTACCTTCACAAGATAATGTTTTCCACTGACATTAAGTGGAAAGATTATATTAAATCAATTGTGAGGACTATTGCTAGGAAAATTGGTTCACTGTATTATACTAGACAATTTTTCTTGTCAGAATCTAACTTACATATTTATAAGACAACCATTCATCCATGCTTTGAATATTACTGCGACATGTGGTCTTGAGTTCAATCACTTTCCCACTGCTGGTTCCATGGCTTCCAAGTGCCTTTTCTATAAATACTTTCATGGTAATTGTCCCGATGAACTTTCCTCTATAGTATTTATGCTAAAATATTCCTGTATGATAACACAATCTTCATAGTCTGAAGATTGCATTCAAGTATGGAACAGACTGTTAATGCCAAAGAGTGTGAGTTCAATACGTGGTTAAGGCAGTGGAGAACTTGTATAGGTGAAAACAGGAGATAATTGACATCCATTAGACATGGCATGAGTGAAATAAAGGGTTCAGTTCGACATTCCAACCATCTGAAGAAGGCCGGAGAATACAACAACTGAAACATTGTGATAAATATGGCAACAAAGATGATGACAATAGTCCAAATAATGTAAATAGTGTAAAAGACTTTTGCAGAAGCAGTATTATGAAGATTATGAACAATGTTAGAATCTTTGTTAATGAATAATTCAAAATTAGAGATTAGCTTTTTAAATTTTTTTTTCTATCACTAAATTTGTAAATTATTTATGGGATGACTGGATACTTTAGTCCTTTGGCCCCTCAGTGATGGACTGATCCAGAGTTCAAGATTATTGATCTTTACACATAATACTAATCAGTTGACTCATCTCTTAATGGACAAGCCTTTTGGATTATTTATTGAAATTTTCTTGTTAGAAGAAAAAAAGATCTGGAACATGATGACTGATATGGCTGATCAAGTAATAATTTATGCTTGTATAAACATAGTTAAGTTCAAGCATATATAGAGATGAATATCTCAGCTGAGGGTTAGTTTTTCAAACATGTACACACACACACATTATATATATAATATGTTCAGTCTAATTTCATTTATAACATGCATAACGTTGGTAAGTATAAATATCAAAAGATTTTGCAAATGAAATGGAGCTGGATAGAAAAAATATACATTTATGCATGAGTAATTGAATGACAAAACAGAAAAAGAATGTCTATGTAATACATTTCATCACCATAAGTAGGTATCATCATGTATTTCCTGGAGAGAGAGAGAGAAAAAAAAAGAAGAAAGAAACAATGTATTTTGAATAATTTAAATGCCTTTGAAGATAAATTTTGGTTTTATTTTAAAATTAATGACTTAGAACTAATCCGTATTAAAAGAAAAATAATTCGATTTTTTAAGCATTTTTAAAATACTTGCACAACCACTTGTCACTCATCAAACTGCCATCATAGATGAAAAATGTAAATGAAAAATTTTAAAATCTAATAAAAAAAAAATATTTGTCTTAGAGATGTGTTTCAAAGTCAATAAATTTGAAGATTAACTGGATTTTGTAAATGTAATGCTAACTTTTTACTTAAAACAATAAAAAGAACATTTATGCACAGTAACTTGTAAGGTCGTAGGTCAACAGTAGTAGTTTTATACTTTAATACCAGACTCATAAAACATACTTGTAAAAATTAAAGAATAATTCAAGAAATATGGAACACCAACAGTACCAATAGTTTAACATAATTTTTCATTCTTACCTGAAAGATGTCATAAAATATTTGCACTCAACAAGGTTTTTTTTAATTATTCTGAATTTAAGCCTTACCGAATTATTATATATCATACTACTCTGTGGAGCAAAGAGAGAAATAAACACTAAAACAGTCAATCATCAAATGACAAAAAAAAATAAAAAATGGTTTCTGAGTTGGTGGATTTATGAATATTTCTGGTTAATAAATTGATGCTTTGAGAATAAATATTTAGCATTTTCCAACCAACAGGTTGTGTTCCTGTCAACAATAATAAACATGCTTTTGATTCCTTTGAAGAGTATTTAAGCAAAGTTTCTAGACTAGACAGCAAGAAGATAGAGACAGCAATATATGACAGCAGTTCATGACGCATCAGCTTCAAAAGGATTCCCTTACTCATTCACCAGTCTTCCTCACCATGCTAAGTGGCACTTTCCTCCAAACTCTCCATTACCACTCTTTTTCATGCACAAAGAAATCACATTCATCTTAACAACTACAAACAAGAAACTAAAACTCACACACTCTGAGAAAAATTTAGTTGTAAAAACATGAAAATAAAAATGTTTTATATTTTTACATTTAAAAACCTCTTGCCTTTTTCTTTGCAGCCGGTTGATCCAAATCTGCAACAACTCTTCTGAGAAGTTATTAAGAGGCTTTCGAAGTAGCCCCCCTTTGAACAGGCCCCTTGGCATTGTTACGATTCCTGTGACTGGCTGAAAAGGAAGTAGACAGAAGGTCCTTTACTAAAGCCGTTTCATTCCAATCTGCACGTCCCATTTGAATCTTTCTTCCTCTTTCCCATGTTAGCTTTCAATGAGTCGCATGTACAAAGAAAATGCTCTCAGAAAAAAAATTTTAATACAGTCAGAGGTTCTACTTTTATAAACATGTGATAAAAAATTAAAATGTGAGAAATCTTTCCTAACTCCTAGATTTGATGTTAAGACATAAGGGTCTAAGACAAAAAGTTTAAGCTTTGTTGTATTGGGTATTGAAGTAAATAGGAGTAGTTCCTTACACTTACTGGTTTTTTACTAATGAAGATTTCGATATGATGTTTTTAAGTTTGATAAGTTCAAAACCGTAAAAAATAATTTAATCAACTAAAGTTATCAATTAGCAATTTTGCTAATTATATTTGGATACCTCACAGGCCTGTCATTAAAACTGAGGTGTAAACTACAACAAAAATTAGACCTGATTTTAACTGCTCTCTAAAAACTAAGGGGAAATACTCCCTAAATAAAACAGCCTATCCAGGTATCAATTTATTGAAAGATATGCTACAGTTACTGTTGTTATTTAGATCAAATAAATGTTTCATGCTAGCAAATATATGTAAGGCCTTTCTCATGATAAAGATTAGATTACTTGAAGATCATAACAGGTTTTGTCTCTTTATGAAAGGAGATAGCTTGTTTGTTTTAGATATACAACCATTATTTTTGGTTTTAATGCTAGTCCCTCATCTTAAATTTTGCAATAAAACACCACAAAAACAAGTTTCCCAATGATAGTTGTACTGATATGTTAGACATGCTAAAGAAAAATTTCTATGTAGACAATTTGATCAAAACAAGTAATTCTGTTGATGAGTTATCAAAACTATATACAAGAGCTAATGAATGTATGCAAAAGGGTAATTTTAATCTTAGGTTGTGGAATACAAATTGTGAAAGACTTAAATCCCAAATGATAAATGATCAAAATTTTGTAGAACATGGTTGTGAGCTTGAAAAATTTTAGGATACAAGTATTCTACTCTTGAAGACACACTTCAGATTTTGGGGTCCTCTACTGGCCATACTGTTAACACCAAAAGGGGAATATCATCACAGACTGATAGTGTTTTTGAGCCCCTGTCCTTGTGTTTACCTTTGATAGTAATAGAGATAGAATGCTTTTGAGAGATTTGTGGTCTCAAAGATTAGACTGGGATGATGATGTGTCAAGAGAATTTCAGGCTGTATGGTCTGCCTAATCAAACGACCTAGCCAAGATTGATTCCTTAACATTCCCTAGATATGTAATCAATGAGGACAGTTCAGCTGATTTATACATATTTTGCAATATCTGGAGGTTTACCGGTTTGCAGCTTATAGTGTACAAAACAGTCAGTCCTACTTAGTATTGGTGAAAGCTAAAGTGGCACCGATGAAACCTAAGAGTTTATCTACCATTATATTCCATGCTAATAGGAATATATACTGGACAAATAGAGTGGATAAATATGTAAAGTTTTATTGTAATAACCAATACAATAAAAAATAAAGTACAGTTATGTGCACGATTGTCGCAAATCAATCCAGTAATGAATGCTGCTATTGGAAGTTCGGTAGTCCTTGTGTAAGTCTGAGTCATACTCAACAGATCCCAGCAAGTCTCCCATAGTCTGTTGCCTTAGGTAGTTACTACCTATAGTGTAGTCACTCATGAAGGTGACAGGTTATTCCATTACATCACCTACATTGGAATTCTTAGCCATATTTTTGGCTGTCAAGTGTTTGTTACCATTAAAAGCTTACTCCCGAATTAAAATCAGAGATATTGTAATACCAGTAGATGCACAAGTTATATTGTCATGGCTACTGACATTAAAACCAAAAATCAATTTGTGAAGAATAGACTCAAGGACTTTCAGCTAATGATTGGTGAAATGAAAGAAAAGCAGTCTTAATTTAAATATGTTCATACCAAACAAAACCTAGCTGACTTACTCACAAGGGGGATAACATTGGAAAAACTTTGGCAAAATCTTGACCTTTTAACCTGAAAGGCTCAGTAGAAATCCTATGGAATGGCCATTGAGTGAGCTTCAGTGTTTAAGTTTGAGGAATAAATCCATTGTGCAATCAACTTCATTAAATTATACTGTAACTAACAGTAAAACACAACCTGTGGTACTCTTTGATAAATACTCTGATTTTAATAAATTAATTAATATAGCAGCTAATATATTTTAAATCTGAAATAGATTAAAACACATGGACCAGAATCCTAGTCAAAGTGCCAAACTTTATGTGTTCAAGATAATGCAACAACAAAGCTTTGCAGAAAAAAATTGCTTACCTTCAATACTCCCAAGGTAAAAAAAATACCTGAATTAGTAAAAACTTTTAACTCATTTATAGACCAAAGTGGGTTAATCACAGTTAAATTAGAATAGGTACAAACACCACATATGATCAATCCTGTTCTGTTGGCTGAAGATCATGACTTAACTAAACTTATAATCATTGAACATCACAAAAGATGGAAACATCTTGGTATACAGTTAACTTTCAGGGTTTTGGATCCCTAAAGCAAGATACGCTGTCAAAAACATTATTTAACAATCTGTCATATGTCAAAAATTCAATAATCTAGCTTTGAAATAACCTAAAGTTACAAATCTCCCTAAACATAGTGTCAACCTTGTTAAACCATACTGGGATTGACTACACTGGACATGTTTGGGTGAAAAGTGACCACCGTGTTAGCAAGATGTATATGCTTATATTTACTTAATATTAGGACTACTACATATTAGGGCACTACATATAGAAATAGTTAAAGACATGGACACTCACTCATTTATTCTAGTTTTAGTTAGATTTACAAATATATATGGTATCCCATCCCATATTTACAGCAATAATACCAGATCTTTTATTGCTGGTTGCAATCTAATAAAGGAAGTTTTTGCTTCCAGTGAATTCAGTGAACACTTTCAGGTGTACAACATAAAATATCAAAATATCCTTATATGCAACTTGGATTGGGGATGCGTGATCAGAATTATTAAACCCTGTTTGAATAAAACAATTGGATGTTCCCAAATCAAATATTTTGATCTTCTCGTGATATCTGATATTCAGAATTCCATATACTAAAGACCTCTTACTTATAGATATTCTACAGATTCAAAATAACACTAAATTGTTTTCTTCATCCTAATGTTAATGCAGGACTTGTATTGAAAATAAATGATCAAGATGTTTGGAAATTTGACTCCCTTCAAGATCTAATATAATCTATTGAAACTCGTGATGTTAGCTAAATTTTGTGAGCTTTGGTATCAAGATTATTTATTGATATTTATTGAGGAAACAGTGTAGAGATCTGCATGAGGACAACTTTCACAATAAAATCAGTGTTTATGATGTGGTTCTTGTAAAAAAATCCTGCTAAATCTAGATCATTTTGGCTTCTGGAAAGGAATTTGGAATTAATTATTGCTGATGATAAAATTTGTTTCATAAAAGTCAAAAGAGGTAATTCATTCAGTTAAAACTATTATATCCACTAGGCTCATGCTCACCACCCTAGTATCAGTCTTGATTCAGAAGAATCTATTGATGGGGAAGTTAATATTTCAAATTCAGATGTATCTAATCAAGTTCCAGATTCTAATGGTGCTTCTAACCAAACTTTACAACATCCTAAATGGACCAAAAACACCAAAGGCAATTGAAATTCACCCAATGTTCCTTATGTATGATACTAAAGTAAATATTACTTAAAACTAATCTGATATATGTATTTAAACCTGTAAATTATATGTTGCAGAATACTAAACATTTGACAAAATCTGGCTAAAAATCAATCAGAAAGCTCCTTACTGAAACTGCTTCTGTGCACCCTTTTTGAATCTTTTTTCTTTTTTCCCCCATGTTGGCTTTCAATGAATAGCATGTACAAAAAACTGTTCTCAGAAAAAAAATTCACTAACAAATCTGTGGAATCTGAAATTGTAGCACCTACTCCATATGAAGGAATATCTTCTCACTCCTCAGGAAGACCTGACTCCTAGACATTGCCACACCACCACAAGAAATCACAAGATCTCAAAGAACTGTTAACAGGACGTTTCTTTTCTGTGACAAGAAAAGTCTGCAATATGCCACTTTTGGTAACACTATTATTGCAAAACTTCCTTTCTTCTCATTCTTCTGTCATACTCGTAAAAGGTTTGAATGTCAAAAGTTTGGTTTCGTTCGTTTTTCTCACGCTTTGTTACATCGTTGAATTATCCTTTTTTTCTACAGCAGTAATTACTTATCTTTTTGCTCAAACTTAAACAGGTGAAATACCAACAAAGTAGTCAGTCAAAGGAAGTAATACAGAATTTCTTCCGTTTTGAACTTCCACACAAAAGTCTAACAATTGTAAAAAAATAGGAAAAATTTTTTTAAAACTCTTAAAAAAAAGAAGGTACATACTAGAAAATGGTATTAAACTTTACATTTTTCGATTTTTCAAACATGTCTTTAACTCTTGTTACAAACAGTAATAGCATAAATTTCAAAGTCACACTGAAAAATTACATAAACTTTTTAAAAGTAAATTCAGTTTACATTTTTTTCACTCTGAAAGAAAATAATTTTTTTTATCAAATTATGCATACGCCAACTCAAAAAAAATATTTTTTTGAATTTTATTAAATTATTTTTAGTAAGGTTCAGGACAAATTTTTTCATCTTCAAGAGGGACTTTCAACTGTAACAAAAAAATCTCTCCCACCCCCCAAAAAAGTACACACGAAATATCGAAAAAGGGGGAACTGACACCGACTCCCCCCACAAAAAAAAAAAAAAAAAAAAAAAAACATATTTCCACAGTTTTCTAACCTATTCAATAATCCTGATATATACAGCTTGTACAACTCATTCATTAAGTTCTGAAAATCTGGATAAATCAAATCCCTGATTTTTTTTTTTTTTCATTTTGGAGGTGGGGGTGGGGGCATTCTATTTCGTGGCATCTGGTGTGTATCTACATACAACTCCTAGCCAATCTCATTCGGTTTTAATTGTTTTTATTTTTATTACTATTGTTTATGTTATTTTTTCTGTCTGCACGGTTTTAAAAAAGCCACTGTTTCTTTGCAGCACGCAAAAAGATTTCATTTCACACTGTTTTTGTTCGATATCCAAGTATGAAGATGACATACACCTTTTTAGGCTTTTTTTTATTGTATCATTCAAAAAATAAAAATTATATCCAAATATATACCGTAAAGAAAAATTACTTTTGCGTAGTTTTTTTAGATTGTTTTTACGCGATAAAATGGAGGATTGGTTTTCTTCTGATGACAGTCATTTTTTTTTAATTTTAAAATGTGTCACAATCTATCTTTGAAGTTTTAATTTTTGTTTTAATCGCAAGAAAATGGCAAAAGGTTACTCATAAAAATTACTTTAATGCACTGAAAACAGATTTTTCAACTTTTTAATTTATATTTTGTTGTGTCAATTTTTGTTATTCAAAGTTACTTCGATTATGTCTTGATACTACTACACAAGTGAAAATCTAAGGTTTGGTCTTGGAAAAAATATGTCAACTTTGGTTTCTGGGAAGTAACAGAATAACTTAAAATTTCCAAAAAACAACAACATAATACTTTAAAATAAATGTTGGCAATAAGTAACAAATTAAAATGTATGCTACCCGTTTTTTATTTATACAAAAATTTAAAGACTTTTTTATTTTTTTTATTTTTTAAATTTTTATGTAAATAAATGAGTTCTATACCTTTTTTTTCCCTACAATATATCTGCCAACAGAAAAATTTAAACAAACTCTATTTTAAAAAAATTCTTCAAAAAATAAAGAAAGAAATAAGATTTGACAAAAATTTGTAAATTTAATGCTTAATTAATTGGATTTTGAAAATATTACTTACCTTTTAACTCAGTTCAAGAGTCAGGTATGAGTTTGAATCACATTTTTTTACCCATAATGCTTATATTTATAACAGCTGAAGTATGGATGACCAAAAATGACAGAACAGTATATTATTCATAATGACAAAAGTATATTCCTAACTTTAAAACACTGTCATATGACAGGCATCTAGACGGATAAATATATTTTCAAAGAAATAATGAACAAACAATTTTGAAATAAAGAATAAAAACTCTAAGTGCGCTTTATACCTCTTGGGACATTCATATCATTTTCAGTGAATTCATTTTGACATAACTTTTTCTTTGATTTAGCATATTGTAACCAATTTTAATTAATGCAGATATGGATGTTATCCCCCACCTTGTCTGCCATGATGCCCACTAGGTGGTGTTCTATTCAGGATTACAAAAGGGATGATTTCACTCTAACTTACTCTTTTTGATCCAGGATGTAGTAGTTACAAGAACAAAATTCTTCCTCTTTGACAAGACTTAAACTGAATAGATTATTTCAAAGAAACCATGTTGGCATTGCACATACAAACTACAGCTAATTATAAATGTTTTCTTTCTCATTTTTTAGCTATCTGTACACAGGTAAATATAATTTTTTCATTCCCTCCTTTTGTGAGCTAAGTTGCTCTTTATATAAAAATATGGATATAAATCCTCCAATTGTTTATTCACAACAGTTAATGTGAAAAGAGAGATGAATACAAAGTGTTTCTCAAAATATTCTTTTGAGTGCTTAAAATATTTAGCTGGGTAGTGAAAAATGTTCATAAGAAATTAGGGACTTATTGTAGTAATAGAACATATAAAACTCCATGGTAGAGTGTGTAAAGTGTCAGCAAAGTTCACAAAGTATTGTCAAATTTTGGTGAGTCATTTGAAAGTTGCTAAGTCAACGCAATTGCAAGTGCATCCATTTATTGAATGAAAGGTGTTGCCAAATGATTAATGTTTGTAGAAAATTGGTACTATCTTGTAGGATTATAGTTAAAGAGAGTGAGTTGTTTTTATATTATTGAGGGAGATTCATTCTGATTGTGCATTTGTTTCAGACAAACATGTTCAAAATTATCTTATTTAAATTTTTGAATGTTATCCGAGAGTTCTTTGTGCATTAGGATCTATCTCAGAATCAAATGACCACATTTTCAACTCACTGTTAAGGTTAATTGCTCTGTTGGCTTCATCTCTCCTGACTATTCATACACAAAGTAAATTGCGATAACTAGTTATTAAACCTGTTGTCAACCTCCCTTATATTGTGCCAGATCACTAATCTACTTTTGAAAATTGTCTTAGGTTTCAAATTTCATCCTTCTGATCAGTTGAAAATAATCTTGAAAAAGAGTCCTATTCTCAAGCCTTTTTTTTTTAACCCTGTATCCGTCAGGCTCAGAATCAAGTCTGATCAGAATTTTCATATGAACACCTCATTAGTTGGAATGTCTTTACTCTAGGTAGTTAAAAGAGACAGGGTTGTTTTTAACATGAATTTTTATATATAATGTGAATACAAGTATAGGAATTCTGGCAATTTTGAGGTATTATCAAAATCACTGGGCTTCAAACAGCTGCTGTAGCTGTTTGCAAAATTTTAGATGTGAAAAAAAATGAACAATATCTTACTTTACTGCCTAAAACTAGTTTAAGCATTTTAAGAATAGTGATATGTTTCTTTAAAAGATAGCTTAGAAGCTTAAAAGTGAGCATCAGGCTTAGAAGCGAGCATCAAAAATTTAAAAGATAGAAGTGAGAAGAGAACTCAACCATGATTCTTCAAAAACTTTTAGAACTACTGCATAAACTTCAAAAAACATACAGGAGCTCTCAAGGGGTTTCGTATGAACTAAAAAAAAACTTTATCCAACTAATTTAGGAAGTTGAAAATGATACTTGAGCCTTATTTTACTTGAAAATAGTATTTGAGTATTATTTTAATTGCTGCTATGTATTATTTTAATACAAGTTGCTAATATCTCAAGTAGGATTTACATCATATTTACATTAGAACTTTTATTCACTAATAATTTTATACATACACACACGCACACTCATATATATGTATTTATATTAACAAAAAACCAACTATATTAGTGAGACCAACAGACAACTTGCAAGAAAACCTAACAAATTAGAAAAGAAAAAAAGGAAGACTAAAAGGCAAAGTAAAGTGCTCAATATTCAGATTATCTAGACAGAACAAAATACTTTTCACAGCATCAACATGTAACAATTTTGTATTCATATATATATATATATACATATATACATATATATATATATATATACATTAAGAAATGGACAAAGTCCGACAATTTATTTATTAAAGACATTTTTATGTTTAACGTTCTTTTTATAGATACAAGTATTTAAGTAAATGCTCTGTTTATAATAAACAGTTTTAAATAACATTTACCGGCCTGAATGTCCGAGAAATTTTCATAGAAAATATTCGTCCTTTGACAGGATTCGAACCTGCATCCTATACGGAACCGTCATTCACCCTGACGTGCCTTAACCGACTTGGCCACAAAGGAGCGTTCGGCAGGCAAGGTCGAATTTACTGCTTAGATTCATGGAAGATTGAAGTTTATAAGCAGTAAATTCGACCTTGCCTACCGAACGCTCCTTTGTGGCCGAGTCGGTTAAGGCACGTCAGCGTAAATGACGGTTCCGTATAGGATGCAGGTTCAAATCCTGTCAAAGGACGAATATTTTCTATGAAAATTTCTCGGACATTCAGTCCAGTAAATGTTATTTAATACTGTTTATTATAAACAGAGCATTTACTTAAATACTTGTATCTATAAAAAGAACGTTAAACATAAAAATGTCTTTAATAAATATATATATATAGATGCATGTTTCATTAAATAATATAGACAAGTTTTGTCTATTTATTTTAAGCATATCATCTGATAAGCTTAATAACATCATCATTGAAAGACAAAAGATGAAAAATCAAAAGAAAACGGTTAAATTCATAACTTCAGTCTTTGAAGATGTATAACACAAACATTCAGCTTATACCATAACAATCCAATCTAATCACATTTCAAACAATACTCTTTTAAAAAAAATTGTGTATGCTAAGTGATGTAATTTAATGTCTAACACCAAAACATTTCCATTAACCTGATGAATATTTATGAGCGTCTTTTAATTTTAAAATTTTGAGTAACTAACAACATTTTGCTTTTGTTTATAAATGCTTATTGTAAAATAGAATTATTACATTTGCCTTGATAAAATCTGTCAGATGACAAAATGTATCAGCTAAGTGTGGTTTTTCCTGTTCTTTTTTTATTCATATAGAAATATATATATATATATATATATATATATATATATATATATATATATATGAATTGAAATCGGATTTATATAAAATATGAATCGAAAGCTGACAGAATGATAGGAAGAGGAACAAATATGAAATGTTTATAAATTTAACATTTTTTCATCTTTATTAAAGCTTCATCAGAAAATGGCATATGGAGAAAAAAGAAAGAGAAAAAATTGGAGTATTTTTATTTTTTGTGTTGGTTGATTTTCATTGGTTAAACAGATTTCACATGCATTTTGCTTTGTAAAGCTGCATTTATGTGTAAATTTATGTGTAAGTTTATCTAGATTCTAGTTTGTCTATAAAGCATTTGGATGATAATGTATATTTGTTTGTGTATGTGTGTGTGTTCAGTAGACATTTTTATTCATATATGGTGGTTGCTATAGTGGTAGTAATAGTAGTAATTAGACATATTTCAGATTCTATAAGTATGGATTTTATAAAAGTTGGTGATGTAATATAGTGTATTTGACATGTGTTTATAGATGGTAATAGATTTAGCAGAATCACCACAAAGTATTTTCTACATAAAGAATTAAGTTCTTTTTTAATTAGGGCGGCATTTATAAAATCAAAGTTATGGCCAGTTTTGTTCCTGTGTGTTACAACCAAGTTTAAAGTATTGTCCCAACGTAGGTCTCTCTTATGTTCATAGATGCAGGCTTTTAGATTCATTGATGTCTTATCAATATAACTATTTCTACATTGCAGACACTTTATTTCATAAATCTCAGCATCTGAAGTGGTCTTGGGTCTATTTTTCTTCCTAACTATATCTCTGATTGTCTTGAAGGTGGTGCTAAAGATCCTATTGTTGGAGATAGCTAATTTATTTTCAAATTTTGTAGATAGTATGTTGTAGAGTAAAATTTTGAATTTTGTTTTTTTTGGACTTGTAAACTTTGTATGCTCCTTTTTTAGAGTTGAGGATAAATTGATGTGAGTAGTGAAAAAGTATAAATGTTTTTTTTAATGTATTTCTCCTCTTCATCTCGGTATTCTGGGCTATATATCCTAAAGGCTTTGAGACAAAATCCTATGATTAGTCTTGATTTTATTTTTTGACTGTAGTGGGAATAGAAATGAATTAAATTGTTTTTCATTGTAAGGATATATTAAAAGAACATCATCTATATACCTGAGGTAAATGGAGTTTTTCGGTATATGTTTAAGTACGTAAAAACTTGTTTTGCAAAAGTTCCCTTTAGTGTTATATAATCTTTATTTAAATTTGATTTCTATCTATGTAAAATTGATTTCTGTGTATTGTAAATTTGCTATATTTTGTATAGTTTCCAAAAGCTGCCTAATGTGACAAAATGGGTACTCACACAATTAACTTTGAGCACCCATGATGTAAAGTGGACTGTGAATGATTTTATCTGGGCCTGAAGCGTGGTAGTTTTTATGACTGGACAGGCAGTAAAATCTATAAGAGGAATCTTTAAAGCACCCACCTGCTGTCTAAAAGTGGAAAAAATAGGAAATAAAAGAAATAAATAAAATCTTTCAGGATCAAGTGTCACTTGGCTGGAAGTTATGAAATTCCAGACACAGTTAGAATGGTCAGATCTTGAGCCAAGTTGTGAGCCATGCATCATGATGTAAAGATGGGCAGATGAATGGTAGGAAATAGTTGGAGTTCTCAGTGGTTGAAAGAAAGATCTGGTTCATTCATCTGTTATGAGGGAAAACAGAAGTAGCCAAAAAGCAACAAGACTAGGAATACTAACAATATAACAGAGAAGAGTAAATACATGTATAAAATATGTAATTACCTATGTTATATGCATTACCATGAAATGGTTGATCAGTATATTTTTCTGCAATTCTTACGTATGTAACTCAAGACAGCTTAAGACTGGATTAGGTTAATACTATCTAAAACTGATAGTGACTACCTGCAGTTTACTTTGTCACTCTGTGAATGACTTGAAACTTGGTGACTAAATATTCCTTCTTTGTTGGGTAGGGTCAGATATATGCTACTCACAGGTCTGTGAAAATGGCTGAGAAACAAGGCTATTTTTGAAAAACCTACCATAAAATGCAACTTTTAATTGTTCCTTATCAAGTCGGTATATGAATATTCTGCCCCTAAATGCTTCAAATGATTCTGCCACATGATATGTGGGTTACATAATAGGTAAAGAGATAGTGTAGCTAGGGTAGATATGGGACACAGAATTTAATAACATTTGATTATGATTTTGGGGTTCAGAAAGTTGGAGAACATCATCTTTGAGGTAACAAATGCTCTTAAGTTTTGTTCAGCAATAGTAGCAAGAATATACCTGGAATAAGTGAATTTCAGACAATAGCATGTGAAAACTGCAGACAACCACAGGTGATGCAAGAGTAGGACTGTTAACAACTGACAAAGATGGTATTGTATTAAAATACATCCCAATTCAAATGCTCATGCCACTCAAACTATCAGTCAATGTACATCAACATACACTGCATTTCATGAAGCTTTGTCGTCATTAACCAACAAGAGTACAATTATTAACACCATAACAGTGACTACCTCACTTCAACTGGGCCATAGAACACAGCCATTGAACTGTAGAAAACAAGTGCTATGTTGCCTGGTCAGAAAAGTCATGTTTCTATTGCTATCCTGTTAGTTGAGTGCTGTGCAAACTGGCGATAACTTTGTAATAATGTGGAGTGTATTTTGGAGGAGTTCACAAAGACCACCAATGAACTGGAGTCTCTCTTGACAGGTGTAATATGTACAAATCTTGTTATACTCCATTTGCACCCTGTTATGCATGTCATGTCTTCTGGTGGTGGATGTAGTGGTGCTTCGTTCCCCCTACCCATCCATCAGTTACAGGTGACACAGAACTGGTTTCAGGAACTCATGCTGAATTCTAGTTTCTCCACTGCCCTTCAAGTTCACCAGTTTTAAAACCCACTGAGCATATATGAATGTACACCTGAGATAGGGGTTATTAGTATAGAAAGTTGATTTGACATGCCAAGTTCAAATTCTGGATACTGAACTCATCGCACAAATACCTTTAGGAAGTGTATAAATCCACCTCTTCTCTCCTCAGCTATGGGCTAAATAACAGGATAGACGTGTCAGTTAGCAACCTGTCTAGGAGAAGTATAACTCTGAATTCAAAACTGATTGCATGTGGAGCTAGAAACTATTCTGTAAAAACTTTCTTGTTATGGAAACTACAGCAGCAACACCTAGCACGGTGAGATTGTGGTCATATGCTCCACAAAAGAGTTTAATGACACTAAAGAGAAGAGAAGGAAATAGTGGAGCATATATGAGACTTGTTGCAGACTTCACTAAATACTCTACAGCCTCCTCTAACAAACACAACTCAGTTATAGACAGTTCTGGAATGTGCCTGCATACATATGCTTATTCAATGACTCTAGCATCTTTTAGACTTTATATCATTTCAGGTAGCCACTATTATTCAAGGAAGAGCTACATATTAGGTAGCTGTTTGTAAATTTTTTGGCAATTCAGATAATGTTAACACCATTTTTCTAGCTTCGATTTTGATAGATTTGGCTAGTGTGGACATGTCTGATATCAGTATATTTACCAAACTCAATACTGAATGACAAAAACAGCTTAATAATAAGCAGTTATTTGCTTTTTATAAATGGAATACTATCTAGATTATTGCACATTGATTAACAGCTAAGTAAACAATTGCTTTAGTTTTATTTTCATTTCTGAAAGTTTAGTTATGTTTCTTTCATTACAAGAAACCGAGCCCCGAGAGTCAAATGAAAGAAAGTTCGTGCTCTGCTATTTAATGATCAATGAATGTCTGCATGGATATCTAATCATTTTTTAAAGAGTTTGTTAAGATCATCTTGGTTCTCTCAGCATGGGGTAATGGTTAGTGAGGCTTGACCATTACTATTGAATGGTAATTTCAGTCCTCACTGGATTATTGATTGATTGATTTTTTATGGTTTATCAACCTCTGTGAATTATTTAAAGTCAAAACAGATTTTGGATTGTAAGAATAAATCTTTTTTTTTTTTTTTTTGGCAAGTGAATATTGTATTTATAATTTTTTTGAGAATAACAATAATTTTTCCTTACACAAGTTGTACTATTTAATATATAGCCAAGCTTGCATAGGTGTGACACAGTGAGAATCAAACACGTTTATATAAGTGGATGGTAAAACTAGTTCACTAACCATTGTTTCATGACAAGCATTCATATCATTCCATTATATCATATTATAATTCTGCTTCTTCCTCTGTTAGCACGTTATTTTTCTTTATAGTCCATTGTCTCTTCAAGATGTAGGTGGTCATGGCCCTCCTCAACTTCCTATGCTTGTATCATTATTAGCAGTGTTTGCTATCTTACTATCCCTATTCCTTCCTACTCTACCATCCATTTACAAGAATATTTGGTAGGTTTTTCACAGTTTCCCTTTGCTCCTCTTGCTTTCAATGTGTCCTGTGAGTGTCAAATTTTCCAAACCTTCTTTCATCCTAAAAATTTATGATTTTTAATATAATTTTCCTTTTTGTTTCCATTTTCCTTACTTTTTCTATGTGTCATATCCCTTCAGAAGATGGGCGATCGTGACTCTCCACAACTTCCTATTCCTTGTAACTCTTAGCAAGTCTGTCTTAGTGCAAATAAATAATGGACCATTCTGTTTTGATTACAAGGAAAGAGAGAAAAAATGATATATCAAGAAAAAGAAAGTATACAGAATAAGAAAGAAAGTTGGTATAGAGGAGGTGATAATACTCTCATAGATTTAACATCTGCTTCAGTGAAATGGAAAACTGTCATTTTGAATCTTTCCATTTATACTTACTTCTTTAACTAATAACTTGCATTCATATTTATGATTGTTTTTACAATATTTTGTTAAAGTTGTTAATCTCAAATATTTAATGATGCAATAGGGGCATTTCCATGCATATTTTTTGCATGTAAATAATAAAATAATAACGTAAAAAGGTATTTGCATATTGTTTGTTTCGTTTGAATGTCTGTAAATTCTAATGTCACCCGTGTAAGAAAGATCAAAGTTGTCTCCCTTACACTAGCGATTTAGAGGTACCGCCATTAATTTGCCGAAAAACAGCATAGCATGATGAAAAAAGGCCCCAAACTTAATGAAAACAAAGTTTTATCGTCAAAAATCAAAATGTTTATGTTATTATTAAGAGGAAAAACCAAAGTATTATTTAATTTTTTTTAAATTTTAATCCTTTTTAACACGTTCGAAATTTTGGTTAAAATCTTGTTATTTTTTATATGCATCATTGGTGTAACAGAGACAACAAAAAAAAACTGTATTGAAATTTTAACGCCTTGAAATAACACATTGATTTGGAAATTCTTATTATAAAGTTATTTTTGACAGCATTTTTTTTTTATTTAGCTTTTATTGGCGACTCTTTATCATGAAACATGCAAGAGAGAATAGTCATGACTGAAAATTAAATTTGGTAGACAAAAAAAAATTCTTTGACATGACTGAATTATCTAGAATGTTTACAAGAGAAAACTTGACTAATTGAATGACAAAATGAAAATATTACACAATTACCCAGTCTGATCTATAGAGTTTATTCTCTCAAGAGAAAACTTAGATAAACCAGATTTTTTAAAAAAGGGATTTTTTTTCTGACAAACTAGTCTCAAGTTTGTATATATTTCTTTTTCTAATTTTAGCTTTAAATGAACCTGTTAGTGTTAATGAACAGGACTTTGTCTTTAGAGTTTTGATTGACATAAGGCATTTGTCTGGCTCTCTGAGATATGCACATGCTTCAGATGGATTGGTATTGGGAAGCAACACAGATATCATTTTACTATATTTACATCTCTGAATCATTCTATTGTTTTGTGATTGATCGTTATTCTACGCCTATGATATTTGTCATTGTCTAATTCATATTAAAAGTAGCTTTAAGTTTCTTAATCCAAACCTATCACAAGTTGACTGACATTACAGAGCTGATATAAAAAATGAAATATATACTACCTCAAAGCATGTTGACCTTTGTGTAAATGGCTTCACACGTTAAAAAAAATCAAAAACAAAAGACTTTTTTTAATCATTTCACCCCAAGCAAGGCAATAAAACCACTAAGATGCAAGAGGTTACTGAGTGTGAAAGAATATGAGAAAAAGAAAAAGATTATTAAAAAGCCTGAACAATAAAAGAACAGCGAGATCATGATTGACATTGCATTTAAAATTTTAAAGATCAAAATTGTTACTTGAGATTTTATAAGTACTATATATACTCACGTATCATGCAACCTTTAAAGACCTAATTTTGAAGTTAATTTGACTACAGCAAATGGATATATAGTTTGGTCAACAGCATAGCCAGGGTCAGCAGTACATACACTAATTTTATATCTCATGTATGATGCAACCCCCTTAAAATTAGCTTCAAAATTAGGTCTTCATAAGTCACATGATACACTAGTATATACAGTAAATACCAAACTGTTAGGAAAGTAGGAAGATTATGCCAAAAAAGGATAAATTGAAAACAAATCTATAAAATTTGTATTTTTTGTTTATATGCTTTTTACTAAAGGGCAAACATTACAGTTTCAATTATCATACAAACTCGATAGATTTTTCTAACATCTAATAAATTTACTCTGTCATTAAAAGTATTATGAATGCACCATTAGCTACAGATACAATATAATTTTGCTTTTCAGTCCAATGGTTCAGCAAACATAGGCACATTTATATCATTATTAAATCATAAGAAATGTCACGGTTGATCATTTAGCAAACAAAAATTTATCTGATTCATTAATTTTTCCAGTACTTTTTACTTCCACATCCAAATCAGCTTTTGTTCTTGAGACAATTAATTTCAAACTGATAAAATATTACAGAAATTTGTGTGTGCATAATAATGTTGGATTAAAACTCTATTAACTGCTTAAAAATTAATATGTGCGTCTATGGCTGGAGGTATATATATATATATATATATATATATATATATATATATATATATATACACACACACACACACATTGGGTTGGTGCATAATTATCATCGACAATTTATTTGTTAATAAAAATTGCTGTTTTGTTTACTTTTTTAATAAAAATATTATTTAATTTTCAAATTATAAAAATGTACGTCGATAATCATATGCTCCAGAATAATCATTTAAAAATGTTATTGTTGAATTGTCATGTTTCTTTTTTATAACAAATATTGTTTTAAAAATGCCTGATAATTATGCACCAACCCAATATATATATGTGATAAATCAACAAAATAATATTAACATGACAAATTTTAGTAAATAACACAAACATTTTATATAGGAAAGACTCCAAATTCTGGAGGCTGTTGTAATAAAAAAAGAAGCAGTCAACATTAAATAAGGTATCTTTCTCCATAGTGGACTGTATATTGAAGTGTGTTTAAAAAAAATGCACACGCACATACAAACACATAAAAATTTCAGTTTGAGCATTTATATGATGTCACCTTGAATGACTTCAAATTGCCAGAATTCAAAAAACAGTTGCATAACTCCACACAGAACAATCCTTGAAAAAGAATGTAGCAACTTTTGAAAGTACTCAGAGGAAAAAAAAATAATATAAAATAAATATAAATGTGAACTTTGGCAAATTTACTGACAACACAAAAGAACTAATTCGAAGATTTTAAAAATTTAATAAAAAAATTGATAGACAAAACATTTTAATATTATTTAACAAAACATGTTTGAGAGAATTATTGCTGCTGAAATACACCTTATATATATATATATATATATATATATATGATAAAATATAGTTTCAAGGTATACTATATTTATGGGGTAAAAATAGCTCAATATCCATCCAGAATATGTAAATATATGCAGTGTGAACACAGAGTTCAATACTGAATGGTAACTTCATGTTTCATGCTTGAGCACACTCGTCAGGTCATGTAGGTGGGAAAGTAGCTCAACTATTTATATATGTTAGTCATTGGAGCATTATGGGTACCAAGATCAGTTATTACTGGGTTATTGTGTTATTCTAATGGCTATTGAATAGGCAGGAATGGCTATTTTAAATTACTCTAATGGCTATTGATTTATAATTAATTATGTACTGAATAGCAGCTCAGAATAAGAAATCAGAGAGCTGAGTTCAAATTCAAGTTTTTTTTACATTTACTTTCTTGAGAAAGGTATTCATCCATCTCTCACCTCACAAGCAATCTGTTAAATAGTAGAGCAGGCCTGGTTCTTCAGCCTTAGTTGACAAGAGAAGGAAAACTCTGAATTCAAAATCCATTGGTAACCCTGGAATTATTACTGCAGCTAATGAAAGGATCATGGAATTCATACTGACTCTGTGATCCTGACTGTAGTCGGCAATGATTGATTAAAAGAAAAATTTCAGACAATAGACAAGATTAAAGAGAATATGATGAGACAATTGATGGCAATCCCTAAAAAGGACTTTTATATCATTTTAAAGAATATTAGAGATACTGAGATAAGTATGGGAGGTTCCAAGGGGAGTACTTTGAAGCAGACTAAAGTGATATTGTTTGTTAGTTTTTTTTCTTAATATCAAACAGACCTTCTATAATATATTACTGAATTTCAAATTTTTGTGCTTTTCAAAACCTTGTCATTTTGCTGTACTGACTGAAGTCATTAATAATACTGGTTTACAAAGAAATTCAGGCAAGCATAAAAGTAGTTGTTCTAACCTAATTTTGGCTTGTTGATTTCAGATACTAAATCCGTTTTCACTCATCATCTCTAGTTTTTGAGATATACATGTATACATGTACGTAACTGTGTATATATATATATATATACATCCATTCAAAGCCGCCAGATGTGTCCTATTTAAGACATTGTGTTCTTTTTTAAAAATTTGAAATTTTAGGAATTGTGTTCTTTTTAAAAAGAACTTAGATAATGGCCACCTTTCTGTGCCCTACACTCAACACTGCAGGCTAAGTTTCATTGTAACAAAATGAAATTCTCTTCAAATTCAAATGCCCAGTACTCATAGACATAACCATATATATGATCAATGTTTATATTGTTTTCCAGATTTTTATGTGCTAATACATATCTCTACAATGGCTTCAGGCACTTCAAAACACCAAGGATGCATCAATGAGTGTCAAAGACAATCCTCTGGTGGACATGAACAAGGTGCTTCTTTCTCCTTTTTTACAAACCTCATTCATCATCAGCATCAGTAACCTTCTACTTTGAGTGGCTCTTGATTCTTATGTTGCATGAAATTTAATTAAAAAAAAGAAAATATTGGCAGTGGAAAGTAGTATTCCAACAGTATGGAAAATTTGGTCTCCTACTTTTACAGTCTCTGAATGACATATAAAAGAGTTCTCTTATTTAAATTGATTTATTAACACATCTGTAAGGAGAGAAGGGGGGCCCATAACTACCCAATGAATGTGTTTAAAGGAAGTGTAATGAAATCAGTAGACTTAATTATTTTGCACTGCAGAGATTTCTTTCATATGAATAAATCAGCACCATATGTCTGTGGCTAAATACTGATTGAAAGAAGTTTGGAATAAAGTCTTATTGTGAACAGTTTATTGGTATAGATTTTCCTATAACAACAGAATCATTAATGGCTCTATGAATAGTAAACTAACTTCTAGCAATAGAGTTGGTAAATTTTAGAACACTGTAGAAAGTGAAAGTATTAACACATAGTAATAGTTGTGCCAATATGTTTTGATCCAAGGCAGGGGTTGTTACAGATAGTTATGAACAAGTGAAATTATTGTTTCATTATTTTTATTACTATTCCTTCATTTTTTATTATTATTGTTCATTTTCCTAATATCCTCTTGTTATTTTATTACTTTCTATTTTGGTTTATGGGTAAGCTTCATTGATGATCAGATTAAAACCTATATTACTTTCAATAATACTAAAGAGACCTTACAACTTTCTACTTTTCTAAGGTAGCAACATGCAAAAACCTGTACTTTTTGTCTATAGAATTCACTCTATGATCATTTATTTTATTATGCTTTGACATTTACTTGCCTTTATACTGCCTTTATTTTGCATCTTCTGAGAAATTCATTTACTACCACAAAACATGATTGAATTATTGAAGAGTGTGAAACTAAAAAGTCAGTTGTGGGTGGCCAAACTTGTTGAACCACCATTTATTTTTTTCCTTTCTCTTTTTATTCATGGTTTTGATGATGAGCTTCTTTATCTGGAATTGATTTTCATGCATTTTATTACTTTTGACATAGCAAACATATTCTTTTAACTTTTGGCTTCCTTTAAGACTCAGATAAATGCATCCAGTTAACTCAGTGCACAAGATTTCACATGATTTGATAATTGAATTTTCAAGCAAAATTTTTCTAAAATAAATAAGAAAATGAATGATAAATGAAGGAACCAAAATTCTTTTTGTATGTGTTTTATACTCCAGAAATACAAAGAATATCATTTTCATTTTCAACAAAAGAGAACTGAATGTATAAGATTATTGTAGGTGTTTACTTGTATAACTCAAGAATCTTGTCCTAAAAAACAATAAACATTACAAATGCTTTCCAAAAACAATTATAATAATAATTCATTACTTTCCTGTATTTTTATGCTAATTTTTTTGATACAGTAGGAAAATGCTAATTTCAGTTCTTGGTACAAAATGAAAACTGCTTATATCAATTTTTGGTACTAGAGGAAAACTGCTTAGATCAATTTTTGGTATATAGTAATTGGCAGGATTTTCTTCACTCGAAAATTTGAAATAAAATGACCTGGAGCAAGGTCTATAAGTAAATAATATATTTTTATTCATTTGTTTTAGAGTGAGTCCTTTGGTATTCGATGTAGCAAAATGTTCGTTAATAAGGCGAATATTGATTGTAGTCTGGAGAAATGTCTGTTTCAGCTCGGTTGTGGGTAGTAGTAATATTAGAAATAGGTCAGTGTCAATCTTTATTTTTTATCATCTCTAACCATAGCAGAAATATCATTAGCTGATGATCTCTTAAATACTTCTTCAAGTGTCATGTATGGCTGATTTCTCTGCGGTTACATTTTTTGTTCTTCACTATTGCTGTCCATTCTTCATTAGTTCAGTGGTGTCAGCTTATATCCTTTTCACCAGGCTCCGAGTCTCTGGCATGAGCAATGGTTTCAGTTAACATCAGAAGTCTCTTTGTGTCAATTTTTTAACTGGCTGAAATTATTTTATTTTCTGGTGTTCCTTTCTTTTTCATTTTTTTTTTTATAATGGAAGTTATGCATGGAGCCTCTCTGATTTTTGGTAGTTTTCTTTCATAAATTTGTATGCTCTGTTCTTGCAAATTTTTAGCATTTTTTGGTTGGATTCAGTCTCTTCTTATTATTCCCTTTTTATTTGAGTGTTGCCTTCTTGTTAGTTGAGAGAAGTATAGGAAGAGAAGTTCAGTGGGAGAGAGCAAGAAAGAAAGAGATAAATGTTTTAAAGAAAAGGACAAATGTCATATTTTACACTATTTACATTATTTGGACTATTACATAATACCTCATCTCAGAAATATCATATGTCATATTTTAATTTTAATTTTAATTATTTTTATTTTTATTTATATATTTTATTTTCATCAAGACTCACTACAGGTACAATAGGAAAACTGTTAATATAAATTTTGAGTACAATATAAAAACTGCTTAGATCATTTTTGTATAACAGGAAAACTACTCATGCCAATTTCTGGTACAATAGGAAAACTGCTAATACATTATATTTGATATTTATTTTGGTGATGGCCATGTAATACAGAATATCAAGGGCATAGCATCAATTTTGTTGCAGTTTTTTATGCCTTCTCAAATTATATATTTTGTTGAAGCCCATTATTAAATCTCTAGTAGTGAATAAATATTCAGTTTTATATGTGAGAGAGTGATGAAAAGTTTTCATCCAAAAATCTAACCAAATTCTCAAACATCAGAATTTTTGTTCAAGCCAAGAACTTTTCAGCACTTTTCTTGTAATTGTAGTAATAATGTAGTAGTCTGTTATAGTCTGATGATTATAATATCTATACCCTAAATGATGCCAGCGTATATGGCTCATCAAACCAAAACTTGAAGTACACAGAAACTGTTATGTAGTGGTTTCACAGTGGAGGCTTGTATTTGTACTAAGTCAGTCCTAAAATAGGTTCGATGTACAAAACGTTAGGAACTTGATATAATAGGTAATGACGCAGAGAAATCTAGTTGTGGTCGCTGATACTTTAGTATCCAACTAACGGTCGTCCGGCATCAACTAACTGGCCCCTGAGCGACTTACTGAGTGACTCCTACTACTCCTACTTATTATAGGTGGGAGAGTCTATTAACAATAGAATAGGTGTGTTCCACTATAACATCCCCCACTAAAACTTTACTCTGTAGGAGTAAACAGTTTTATTTATTTAATTTTTTTTTTTAACAACATTGTAGCGTATCTCCTACGTTTTGGATCCACTTTTAAATGATCAGTTGACTTTCTTTTTCTCCTGGATCAGCATACCTCAGGTAAAAACGTTGCAGGCGTTGTTAGATCAAACATATCAAAAATCACCTCCATCGGTGTTTCTTCCACTGGACCGCTGTCAACCACATCTGAAGCACGTCGTCTGATCTGGTTAATGTGCCTTCTGCACATGAATTTTTCGCCTTTCACCAAGTACATCATATTGCCAGTCCGCTTTTCTATTTTTCCAATCTCCCAGAATGATTTATTCTGCTTATAGACCTTAAAATATATTTTTTTACCAGGATTGTATTTTTTTACTTGAATAAATTTTTCTCTACCTGGCTTTGTCTTTTTTGGTCGTAATTTGTTGAAGACAGATCTTACCCGACGTGCGAACATCACCTCGGCTGGCGATTGTGAGGTTAGTGTTCCGTTATTTGGGGTAATTCTGTATACCTGTAGAAACTTCTGTAGGGCTTCATCTGCGGGTATTTCCATAGCTTTCTTTAGAGCTCTTTTCAGAGTGTCCACAAATTTTTCAGCTAACCCATTTGATAATCCACAATTTTAGAATTCTTTTTGGTAGACTGACTTTCTTTTTTTGTAGCGTATTTTCCTTACAAGTGAAACGCCAGACTGTTCTATCTTTTTCGAATCTTTCTTTATGCTAACATATCTTGTGCAGTCTTCTGCCAACTTCTGTATCGAAATTCTTGGTTCGTTTTCTAATTTTGACAGCACTAATTTTCTCAACTCTGCATCTCTTTCCAATACCAGCCCTTGAACAAACATTAAGCACTTAAAATTGTCAGCACTTAACTCTGCTAGCTTGAATTCTTCACAATGCTTATTCACATTGGCTGTGTACGTTATATAGTCTTGTTCGTCATCTTTCATCAGATTCAAACATTTCCGCCTCTTGTGAACCAAAGATGTCTTTTTACTAAATAATTCACTTAATATACTTACCGCCTCGGTAAATGTCAACTCACTAGTTTTTTTGATAAAATGTAGTTTACCAATTTGTTATGCACAGCAGTTCCTAACTTGCTTAAAAGAAGTCTAACCTTCTTTCCTTCAGACCACGAGTGGCAGTCCTCGTTATACACGCCAATATATTTTTTATAATACTCCTCAAAAGTTATCTCTTCATCCAGACTGTACGTCAATATTTCAATTGAATTTCATATTGTATTCTCTGGGAAAGAATCATTTTGTAGAATTTTCTCTTTCCTCTTCTCAGTTATTTCCAGAATTTTGTCTTGAAACTCCTTATGCCTCTGTTCCATTTCTCGTTGAAACTGCATCTGTCTATTAAAAGTTTCCTCCTGTAGTTGTATCTGGAATGTCTTCTGTTGCTCTAATATTGTCATCTGTTGTTCCGTCTGGAACTTAAAAAATTCCTGGAATATATTTTTGCATTCCTCCATCTTCGCGAAAAGTTTACGCAATGCTTAAATATTGTAGAGGGTGGGGGTCCTACGAATTTGCAATTCGTGACCTATTTGAGCAAACTGTCTTATCGAGAAAAAAAAAAATTCTTTTCTTAGTTGAGAATATGACAGATTTTTTCAATACTAAGTTGACCTTTTGTCTTTCGAAAAACTTTGCCAAGTTTTTTTTTTTTTAAATGTAAATCCGAGATTTTGTCGCCGAAATAATTGTGACGCGCAAGTTTTTTTCTTTTTACTCCGTATAAGTACGAATTTCGTCATCAAATGTTGTGCCGAGTGAATTTTTTTTTACCACTGTATGAATCCGAATCCCTTAGCCAAATTATACTGTTGCGAATTAAATTTTTTTTTCCTCTTCCACTGTATGAATCCAAATCCCTTCACCAAATTTGTTATAACGGGTGAATTTTTTTTTTTTTTTCCACCATATGGATCCGAATACCTCGTCGCCAAGTGTGTTATGGCAAACGAAAGTTTTTCTTCCTCCGTATGAGTTCAAATCGTCGCCGCCAAGTGTGTTATGGCGAATGAATTTTTTTTTTTTTTTCACTGAGTGAATTCGAATCCCTCATCGCCAAGTGTGTTATATGGCAAACAATTTTTTTTTCCTCCATATGCGTTTGAATCCATCGTCGCCAGATTTGTTATATGGCAAACAAATTTTTTTTTCTCCGTATGAGTTTGAATCCTCGTCGTCAAGTGAGTTATGACGAACGAAAAGCTTTTCTTCCTCCGTATGAGTTTGAATCCTTGTCGCCAAGTGTGTTATGGAGTGGTTTCACAGTGGAGGCTTGTATTTGTGCTAAGTCGGTCCTAAAATAGGTTTGATGTACAAAACATTAGGAACTTGATATAATAGGTAATGACACAGAGAAATCTAGTTGTGGTCGCTGATACTTTAGTATTCGACTAACGGTCATCCGGCATCGACTGACTGACTCCTGAGCAACTCCTACTACTCCTACTTATTATAGGTGGGAGAGTCTATTAACAATAGAATAGGTGTGTTCCACTCTAGAAACCTACATGTTTCACAAGTAAATTCTGAAGTCTCTATATAGTAGAGTATAGATTTTTATTATCTAATTCCAAATATATAAATATTACGATGGATAGTAAAAAAGGTAGCTCGAAAGAGAAAAAAAGGTATTACAAAAGGTATTGTGATGGGAGCACAATGCAGTAAAATTGCAAAAAAAGGTGGAACAGAGATTGTAGAAAATAAAAATTGAAAAATATTGGAAATAAACTGACTTTAAGAATGGTACAAAATGTGATTTTGGAAAAATTAAAATGATGATAAGTGAGAAAAATGGACTGACCAGCAAAAAAAAAATATATATATTTTTAAAGAAGCTGATATTGTAAACTTAAATAGAGAGAAAAGATGCAGAATATTAAGAACATTGGCTAAAGACATGAAAGCAATCAAACTAGCACAAAGTAAACATGACAAAGAGAGATATGTAAGTTGAATGAAGAAGTACATGAAGTAATTTTTAAGGATGAAAGTAGAGCTACATTGGAGGGACCTAAGAGTCAGGCTAAAGGCTGGGTTCATCATGGAAATAGCCAATCAACACAACATAAAAGACAACAGAGAGCAATGTTTTAGTACATATTGTAAACAACAAAATTATAGATTCTTTCAAAGTTAATGATAATATCATTAACTTATCTTGATACTATCATCAACTTTGAAAGGATCTATTTAATTATTGTATGTTCTTGCACAAAATTTTTTTTGTTTTTAGGGGTATGGATCACAAGCATGAAGCTTTAAGGTAAAGGGTGTATTCATGCAAGACAATGCGTCTTCATATTTTGCAAAACTGACACTTGCTAAAAGAGGTTTGAAAGACACCATTATTAATGGAATAGCTCCCAGTCACTCCAGATATTAATCCAATAGAAAATTTATGATCCATCATTAAACAACATGTATATAAGAATGAAAAGAAATAAAGATACCTGGGAAGATATATAAAATTCTGCAATGTTAAAGTTGAAAAATGTAAAAAATTTAACAAAATCAATGGTTGAATTACTGATGAAAGTTAAAAAATGCCAAGGAGTCCATATTAATATGTCAGTCAGTTATGTGCCATGCATGATACATGCTTAGGCAATCATGTATCTTCTGATACATGACTGATGAGGCAGATTTTTTCCCGCAGTAGGTTGCCATTTCTTTCTGCAGTAGACCAGTTGCCATCCAAGGCTATAGAACCTAGTCTGTCCTGCTATTTAGCCATAGCTGGAGGAAGAAGAAAAGAATTCATACCTTTCCCAAGAGTATTATCATGTAAATGGATTGGACTGGAATTTGAACTCAGCTCTCTGATGCCTCAATGCAAGCTTCTATCCATTACTCCATCATGCCTCCTTATCCCTCTATACTTTAATATGTACAATTATTAAATGATAATTTATTCAGGTATATGGAATATCATTGTTGTAACCTAGGAAAAGGTTACTGAATAAGAATAACCAAAATGATGGTTGGAAATAGAATGATAATATTTATAACAGGAACAACATACAAGATTTACCAGTGGTGTGTAGCAAGTAATCAACTGCTAGTGGTGAGCTTGAAGTGGGTCACCGTGAAACCCGGGTGAATCCAAATGTCTACCCCATTGCAATATATTCTACTGTATTTGTACAGATTGGAGTATACACATTATAATCCATAGGTACTGCATAACAATTATATTAATCCAATTTTTGTTACTATGGCATAGATTTATTTATAAATAAAAATTCATGTGGTAATTTGTTTGTACCATAATAACTGCCAACCCCAAAAGAAGTTATTATCGATACTTTTTTTTAAATACTAGGGGCAACTGTTAGAAACTAAAAACCATATAAATATATTACTGATATAAATATATCCTGTACCAATACTGGCATTTGTTTTAGTAAGTTATTTCCTTTTCCAGATCTTTTTCTTTTTAGCTCCCCTGGGTTAGAACTCACCAGTGGGACTTGTTGAACACCATTTTTTCCTCCCTGTCTGATTCATTCTTTCCCCTGCTACTAGGAAGTTTACCTGTGTTTTAATAAAGAAACTTTCAACACGGTCTTCTTCATCCCTTTCATCTTAATATTGGCATTGTGGCAGCATTACATTATCCTACTCTTTTGAGACCCTTAAATTCATTTAAGGTAAGAAAAAGACCATTCCTCCCTTTGCTTATGTAAATAGACTGTACCATTTTTACTCTAGTGGCATTCTTGTAAAACCCTCTTTAGAAAACTTTGTCATGTTGACAACACGTGCACCTAAACAATGGTCATTATCACAACAGGAGACAATAGCTTCCTTCAAAGCATGGAATGAGAATCTTCAGTATACCTTATCCCTAGATTCAAATTTTGCCCCATTTTTAGTTGATGGTTTCATGTGGCAGATTCCACTCATGACTGTACATGGCTTACATAATGATACAGTAGAAGTCACTGAGAACATGAGGGGCACTGCAGTGCAGAAGGCAGCTTACCTGGAGCTGATGCTCAGACAAATTGTGAACTTTTGTCTGATAATATCTAGAAATACCATCATAAAAATCTACATCCATAGATTACATATGGTAGTCCATCTGCCAACACTTCGGATTCCAAATGACAGGTGGCCACTTCCTGGACTTTAACAACATCTACCTGGAGGCCAAAGAGAAACCAGATCTCTATCAAAGATTGACCAGCTTTATAGAGGACAATCTAATGAGGCCTGAGCTCCCTATCAGCCACCATGACAAATTCCCTGACATTGAGGAGGAACTCTCTCCCACACTAGAGTACTTAATAGTCTTTTGGCTTCAACTCATCCACAGAGATTTCCCATCCTTAGTTAAGCAATGGTATGAGACAGATTTATGTTGAAGGCTCTATGTGAAAAACATGAACTTGATGCTACACTTTATGCTTCATGCCAGAGGTAACTCCACCTAGCTGCTTTTTTAGTGCAAAATCAAGGAAGCACCAAGTAAAATGGCTACCATGTGAAATCAAAGCTTTAAGCATTGCAGCTGCAATAAAATATTTCAGCCCATAAATTATGCAGTTGACACACTAGACTCATGTATTTACTGACAGTAAACCATGCACCCAGGTGTTTGAGAAATTGAAATGGGGGGAATTTTCATCCAGCCCAAGGGTAGCAACATTTCTGACGACTGTGAGCTGATATGAAACATCCATCCAAAATCTTTCTGGTATTCCCAACACACCATCAGACTCTGCAAGCCGCAACTCTCCAGAGTGTTTTGTGCCACAATGTCAGATGTCAGTTTATCATGCATGACTGAAGTTTCTCTTGTGCATGGTTTATCTGTTCAAGACGTGCTGAATAAGACGTGAATACCATTCACAACCCGATTAGCTTGGCTAGTCATTCAGGTCATCTGTCCTGATCTACGGACAGTTGAAGCAAGGGATTCATCCTTCCAAAAAATTAACTAACATCAAAGACATAAAATGCTATCTAGGTGTTATATCAATTGCAAGAGACAGACCTTGTGGTACGCTGTCAGAATCTGTTCCAACCCACATCTGAATGCATTATCATAATGCAGTCTGCGGTTGATGGCTTCCTAACCTCACTACATATCTCACTGGATTACCCAACTTGCCATCAATTACAACTTGTAATAAAATGACATTTTTATGCATGAAACCTTGGCAAAGCTACTGAACATGTGAGATGTGCCATGTATATGCTTCTTTGAAAAATTCCCCAGGTCAACTGGTACAGCAGTCATCCAAGGATCCTACGGGTGTTTGGATGTTCCCACACTGCTGATGTTCTGAGACACAATCGACAGCTGATACTTGTTTTGAGGGAGTGGGTATCATCATATACCAAGACTTGTCTTATACCAAATAAGAAGGTTGACACACTCCATGCGGCTATTCTGACAATGATCTTGGACCTATATCCTCTTGAGAGACCCACAGCTATAATTTGTGTAGATCTGGCCCCAGGGTTTATTTCACCTAACTCTAGAAATAGGATGTGTGAAAAACATTAATAAAAACCCAGTTGCAGAGAAAGCCATCAGCAAACTGGAGGAAGAGCTATTACATCAGGATCCAAGTGGAGCCCAGGTGTTTGAACAGTGGCTGCATCTTGCCTAAACCCCTGCATCCACTTCAGTGGATTATATACCCATGAACTATGGACACAGCAAAGCCAATTTACCAATGAACAGATACCAGTATCTGACCTGGAAGTGATTACAACTAAACACACCATTAGTGAGACCAATCACTCAGCTAGTTCATTCTCAAATTGGAGGGACTGGAAACTACCACGTGAACAGTCATTAAAAATTGGTGTCTACCTGTACTGCAATCAGGACAAGTCAAAGGTATGGAGCCATTACATTGTAATATTGATGGAGGGCGAGTGGTGCTACATCAAAATGTTTTCCTACAGACAAATCTGTCAGGTTTGTATAAAGTTAAGAAAGCAGAATGCTATGGCCTCCCATGTGACATATCACCATCCAAGACCATTAACCTCTCAGAAAGTTTCAGTGAGGAACAGAAGGAACATCAAAAGATTGTTGTTAATCCTGTTGATATATCACCAATCTTATCCAAGCATGCCAATTTTGATCATGGGCCTGATGAACCTACTTCACTTTTCAATGTTAACCACAACCCACGCTGTGCCAAGGAAGAACCACCAAGTAATAGCCCAACATTAACACTGACACAAAACAAACCTAGGTATCCTGTTCATGATCACCATGTTTCAAAACACCTTCAGGATTATATCCTGTTCTAACACTCCCAATTCCCTGTTCCTTACTTTGCACAAAAAAAGAAAAGAAGAAAAAACAGATTGCACCAATATTGGCATTTGTTTCAGTAAATTATTTCCCTTTTGGCTCCCTGGGTTAGAACTCATCAGTGGGACTTGTTGAACACCATTTTTTTCTCTCTGTCTGATTTATTCTTTCTCCTGTTACCGGGAAGTTTACCTGTGTTTTAATAACGAAGCTATTAACACAGTCTACCAGAAGTTGTGTCCTTCTTCACACCTTTCATCTTAATATTGGTGCTGAAAGTTTTACCAACATCAATTGGTTGATACCAATTGTATTATGAAAAGATTAGCTTAAATAATAATATTTGACAGAATGTAATAATTCTGTAGTGGATCAGTTTATTACTTAATAACAATAGAAAACTGATAACTCACATTGTATTAATATCTAGCATAAATATATCCTGAAAATTTTACCAACATCAATTGCCTGACACCAGTTTTATTTTGAAAAGATTGACTAGCATCATAAAATCTGACATAGATTAGACATACCATATCCTTGCCTGTATATCTGCGATGACGATATTGGAGGCATTTTTCTTTTTGCTAATGTCTGATTAATTTTTCTTTTTACACATTCTTAAACAGTTTATTATAAATATATAGTCACTACAATAAATATTAGAGAACTTGTTTATATGCCCTCAACTCAGCTGTAATTTGCGTACATGTTAAGGGGTTAGAAATGCATCATGTGACAGTCTGGCATAAGGGATGAAAATTAAGTTGCTTGGCCAGTTGAATCCTATCATGCAGAAGCGAAAATATGTGTATTTCCAGGCTCCTATTTTCTGTTGCCTAATATGGCCAAGGTAAAATGACTGATACCAGACAGAAACATACCAACTCATGACTAAAACCTTAATGTATTTCTCTTTAATATTGATGTAATGGAATAACCTGTTACCCCCATGAGTGACTACACTATAGATAGTAACTACCTATAAGTATCTGTAAGTCAATGAACTACAGAGATGAGCTGGGATCTATTGAGTATGACTCAGACTTACATGAGAACTACTGACCTTCCAATAGTAGCACTCACTATTCAATTGACTTGCAATGACTTTGTGCATAACTTTTACCTTTATTCTTCTTGTACTGGTTTTGTACAATAAACCTTTACTTATCTTATTCACCTTGTTTTTCAAGTATATATTCCTATTAGCATGGAATATAACAAATATGTATTCAGTTCACTGCATGAATAAACTTTTGCCCAAGTCCAGTTTCTGTAAGTATTTAGATAAATATGTTTATTTTCAAACAATTATATCATTATCTCTTTCAAAGTGCTGGTATGATAATGCTATATGAGGATGGTGATGTAGAATTTATTTTCCCCCAGTCATTCTAAAAACATAACTGAATATGAACCTTTTTCAACTAACCAGGAATGAGCCTGTTGAATTTCAGAGCTGTTTCAGGCACCCTCTTTTTTCACAAAAAAGCAGGTAATTTTGTTCACCTCAACAGATGCTTTTTAAAATATTAATCATGTTTAGTGTGGTTAGGCTAGACCAACATTGACTATGTGCAAAGACTTTAGAGTAAGTACATTCTTACAAAATGTCTTTTATCAAAAAACTTTCAACAAGGACTTTCTAAATATACTGTCAGAATTGTTTTTCCTTATACAAGTTGGGCTTTATTCATAGAGTAAACACAAACTCTAATATTCAACTTGTTACAACTTGTTACTTGTACATATAAATCTTTACAGGTGTATTATTTGAGTAATTTTATTAATACACATAACTCACTATGAATTCACAATGAAACAAAACATATTTAATTCATTATTTATTACTATTTTTGATTGTTATTAAAAGTTTATTTCTTTAAATATGCATGAAACTTGTGTTGATTATTTCCAGGTTTTCTTTACCTGTTCTTTGTGTAGGTATACAAAAGGTGATTATCTCTATTTGGTTGAGATTAAGTCACGCGATGACTACTTAGTGACATCATTCCATAGAGTGAGGAAAATATTCCGTCAGTCAGCTTCCAAGAGTTAAACTAAGCAGTTGCTTTTTTTTGACCAAGCAAGACCTTGTCTTGCCCTGATCTCTGTCCAGGCCAGTCAGCTGTCATATGGTCAGCTTACAAGTCTATGGTACTGTTTACCTTTGGAAATATATCTTCACCAAATATAGAAACTATCTCCGGCTTCTTGGGAAAAATCTATGACTCATCAATTCCGTTTTTTGTTCTCGCTTGGGATATAGAAGATAAATCCAGCCTTTCACAAATATCTGCTGGGACTCCTAAATATAGCCTTTTCAGAAACACAGAAGAACTCACTGGCACCTCAAATTCTCATTGGGAATTATTACAAGTAAGACTCACGCTTTTTGTTTCCTTTTCAGACTGCTTCTTATTGTAGATATGTGTTATAGCTTCTCTGTGTGGGACAAATGTAAATACATTTATATACTTTTGTGTATAACAGGAGCATAAAACTCTCTCTGAGAACCAATTATATTTGTCATTCTTTCATTTCAGCTATTCTGTTTGTAAAATAAAGTGTTATACCATGGATATAATAATGCCAATAATAGGGGAAAAACAACCTGAGAATAAATTTTTCTCAGATAGCACTCCCATTATCTGGCAACTTACCCAACATGATGTATTAGTAACTCACATCGACTATGCTACATCATAAGTGTAGAGTTAACTTGGACAATAAGTAGATAAGACAAAAGTAATTTCACTTCTTGAATGTGACATTTTTCTTTCCACTACCTTTCAGTGAATTTATTTCTTATTAACATGGGAAACAATGAAGGCAACTATAAGTCATATACCTATAATTAATAGTAACATGTCTCATACAATGTATCTGTGATTTGCTCTTTTCCACTTTAGAAAGTATTGTAGGATTCAAAACTTTTGGTGGGATTTTTATGCTCCTATTACATTTGATACACAAACGGTTTTTTGGCAGATGTATGAGTTCAAAGGAAGAATAAGACAGAATTTAAACCAAGAAATTTTGACAAATATATTTGTAGGACATTTTATAAAAAGAAAAATAAGAAATTAAATTAAATGTAAGGAGTTCAAAACCTTCAGTGTCTGTAGTTGTACTTACATATTTACAGGAGCAAAAAGAATACGTCTTTTCACTATGAAAAGTCACTGAGAAAAAGATAGATTCTTTCAAATCTTGCACCACCTGTAATTATCATCAGGGGGCAGTAATTCAAAATCTCACTGTCAATAATTATCATCAAGAGGCAGTAATTCAACAAAAGAAAGCTAACCAGTAATCTTGATTGAGATTACAGTTCTGCTCACATCATATCATCTCATGAAATGTTATTGTATATAAATTTTGAAATCATTCATGCAGGAAATAAGTATATTATACTTACTTCCTACAATGAAAGATGGATTTTTAAGGAAGATAGATTTTAAATTTTTGCTGAAAATAATAAATTTTAGAACTTTTTGTCCTTTTCATTTCATGGATTTTCATTTCTTTTTATTTAACTTATGACATCAAAAAAGGTATTAAAAAACATGCATTCACAACTGATTTAGATGCTCAGTTACAGTATAAGAGTGAAGAGTATTTTACATTTAACTGCCTACTTGTCACTTACTAAAGCCATCATTACAACTCAAATTATTGGCATTTGAGACAGAGAGAGACATTTTCAATGTATTTTTATAATCTGTTTTTCATTTAATTTTTTTTCAGACAAATTCTTAATAAACTATCAAAATCTCTTATCATAATTTCTTATTCTCTCTAACAGTTTATTTGGGTGCATGTACTCAGGCAAAAATAAAAAAAAGATCTTTTTAATATAATTAAAATATAAATATTAAATAACTCTAGATCTCATAATTGCTAATTACAGTCATTTCCTGTGACCTATTTCCACTTACTCTATCAGCCATAGTGGAATACCTGTAATGACATTTTAATAATAGTAATTACTAGCAGTAGAGCCCAGCATTGCCTGGGGATGTAACAGTAAAAGATAGATCAAGTATCGACCATCATAAAGACTGAAAAATAAAATTGACAAAGATTATTGTTTAAGGTTGACGGACACGCATGTCTTAATTATTTTTTATTTTTTATTTTTTTTTTTTTACGAATTGGTCAAACCCAAACTCAAACAAAAACATTGTTTTCAATCGTTATGAGTCTACCAATTGAATAGAATTTTATTATAAACAATTGTCTTGTAAATGGAATTTTTAAAGCATTCTGAATGTAAAAATAAAGAAAAAAGTGTGCAAGACAATAAGAAACACTACCTGCCCCGCCCCCCCAAAAAGTGAAGTTTTGTTGAAATCGGTTGAAAAATGTAGGAAATCCAATCCCATATATAAATGAACACACACACACACAAACAACCTGGGTTTTATAATAAGTATAACTCGATATGAGTTATCCCCCTTTCATTCTCGCGATGCCTCTTAATCGTGTTTTCAAATTGATTTTGTGCAAAAACAATTGTGTTTTTCCAATTTTTGGTGCTCTCAGAACCACCACATGGTAATTTTATGTAGTCCTGTGAAGTTTTGTTGAAATTGGTTGAAAAATGTAGGAAATCAGATCCAATATATAAACGAACAGACACACACATACAACCTGGGTTTTATAATAAGTTTGATTATCATTTTCCATAAATTAGAAATTATTTTTTGACATTATTATATTATATTATGTAAACTGGAAATGACTTGACATTGTTATAATAATATATATCATATGTATATAGAATATATTCTATAAATTGGAAATGACTTGATATTATTATTATATTATATATAAATAAATTTATAGAATATAATTCTAACCTGGATATGACTTATTGTATATTATATTGTATAAATTGAAAATGACATAAATTATATATGAATTTATAGAATATAATTCTATAAATTGGAAATGACTTGACTTCAAGTGGAGTCTACCAATGACGGTATTTAAGTTTTACAAAAACGGATTTGTAAGTCTTCATCAATGTTTTTTTTTCTTCATTTCTGAGTCTTGGAGGAGAAAAATATTTTCCACTTCATGAGACTTGTCATTTGTAACTGATTTTTTTTTTTTTTTGCACCCATACATTACAAATATATTTATCCAAAGAAAAATGGAAAATGTGTATGTATATAAATATAAATATATATATGCAATTTTTTATATATAATATTTATATATTATATATGTGCGGTACTTAGTGGAAAGTGCTCAATATCTGTGATAGAGCTAACGTATTTAGTTGGATTGATGTGAGTTTGTGACCCTGGGTTTCATGTTATTTCCGATCATCAGATGAAACCCAAGGTCACAAACTCACATCACTCCAAGTATATATATATATATATATATATATATATATATATATATATATATATATATATATATATATATATCTATAACAATAGAGCATATGTAAATATAAAAGCAAACATTGAAGTCAACACTCAGAGGCAACAGGCTGTTTCATGCTAGACGCAATTATCAGGTCATGTTTATTGGTTTTTTTCTCAAGTATTTATATAGGGGTCAGTGGTGCATTGTGAGTAGTCCATTCTGACAGTTATTTTGGCAGGAGTAGTTTGTTTATTCATTTATTTATTTGGGTTAATTTATTTTACTTGTTTTTTACTTATTTTTATTCTTTTTGGACAAAGCCCCGTCACAAAATGACCATTATCTTCGTTTACAAATGTTCCCGACACTCGAGTTCCGGTCGAAAAATAAAATAATATTTAAAGTGTTCTATTTTTCGTCCAATAAAAATGCTTCCCTCCTAATTATACTCGCTTCGTTTTTCGAGCCTGTTAAGCCATAAAAAAACACTATAAAAGGGGTCACACGGAAGTTCAACAGTCAGTCAACAAGTGGCCAGGGACGAGACCCGTCACCAGCTGTCAGCAGAAGAGCATCAACCAGCGTCAACGTGTGTGAACTACTATGAGAGATCGACCTAGATCCGAAGCCGGCTTATGAACTATACCACAAGGTAGCTGTCCCAAACCCTCATGTTCTCACGTTCCTGTTGAAATAAACCACGTAAATCTATTTCTGCTGTTGTCGTATTTCTTTCTTGCAACCATACGCTTGTCTATATAACATATATATAATGTATGTATGTATACAAGAAAAAAAACATCTTTTCTTCAGGGCAAGAACAAGCAAAAAGAAAAAGGTCATTAGTTTTATGATATTGTTAATTTACTTTGAATTTTTATTAAATCTTAGAAGATTCTACTGTACGAAAATGGTTTCCTTTTTATTAATAAGTGATTTATAAATTTATTCGCAAAGAAAATCGAGATAGCGAAAAATTCGTAAGGCTGAAAATCTGAATCTTGTTAACGAAATAATCTAAGGGAGGTTAATGTCTTGTTTAAAGAGTAGCCTCCCTTGCATTACTTACTGTTTAAGAGAAAATTGTTGTAGTTGCCTTCGTCGTTCTACGCCGTTCTTCTTCGTTGGACCACTTTCCTTCAGGATATGCGCGATCATGGCTCTCTAAAACTTCCTATCCCTTGTGGCTTGTATCAGTCTTTTTCCCATTGATAAGGGTCGCCACACCCGTTTTGTCATTCATTCACACAAGCTACCTTCCCTGTCACTTTTGTTCTATATACCCTATGAAGGTTAAGTTTTCCAAGCCCTCCTACTTCATTATGTGTTTAAGCAATTTCAGCTACCTCTTCCTGATTCTAAGCATAAGTGTTCCTTTTTTGCCATTTTCTTTAAAACTTCCTCAATGCGTACTTGCTCTGTCCTTGGAATTTTCAGTATCCTTCTATAGAAAAATATTTCTGTTGCAACCTAGTTTTCTCCTCGTACATGGGGAGATTGTTCAACTTGCCATATAGGAGATTAGATATCACATAGCAATCTAGCACTCTTTTCTTTGTTGCAAACAAATTTTTCTTCTTTTAAAGTACTTTTCTTAGTTTCTGAAATGCATCTTTTGCTAAGGAAAGTTGGCTCTCTGTGCCGTGCCAGGAAATTTTTCTCCCCAGAATCGATACTTCAAATATACAAATCAACCATTTGCCCTTGCATGGAGTATTGCTTCCATATATGGTCTGGTGCACCTTCTGTTTACCTCGGAGTTCTTGACAAGATTCAGAGGCGGATATGTAATATAATTGGCCCTGATCTGGCATCTTGCCTACAGTTGCTCTCTCACAGACGTGTCGTCAACTCTCTCTGTCTTTTTTACAAATACTTTCATGATAATTGCTCCGATGAGCTGCTTTCACTGGTTCCCAGACTTCCTGAATTCAAGCGCCCTATCAGGATGGCATCCCGCTCTCACCCTTTCACTGTAGAAACTTTTAAATGTAGCCGTCTCTTCTACTCCAATAGCTTCATACCTCGCACCTCTCGCCTATGGGACACCCATCCCTATTACTGTTTCCCTGAGAGCTATAATCTCCAACTATTCAAATGTAATGTCAATCGACATCTCCAGTTACCTTGATCTATCCACTATCCTTCTCCTCATCCTTTCATCTATCACTCCTATCTGCTTTTGCTCCAAATCTTCTGCAACGCCCTGCATCTTAGTGGCTCCTCGCCTTGCTCGGGCGTAATGCTTAAAAAAAACAAAAAAAAAAAAAAAAAAATCAAAAATACATTTGAATTTTGTTCTTGCATTTTTCTTCCTCTGTTAAAACAGTTTCCAGATATTTTTAACTGTACTTGCTTGATGTTGACATTTGCAATTTGTAACTCCCATCTCGGGCATTTGCTGATGACCATTCTTTCTGTCTTCTTTCAATTGATGATTAGTCCTTTTTTCTTGCTTTCTTTTACTACCATGTCTCGGAGGTCCTGTAGTTTTCGGTTAAAAAGCTAAGTTTTTGTTAAACAGCTTCAAGACTCATTGTCTCTTCTTTTAACATTTGAACCAAATAACCATTTATTTCTTAAAAGCAAAAATATATTGAATTCAATTACACTTCATTTACAGTTCATTTTATATGAAATTCAGATGATGTTGGTTTCAATCTTAACCTCCCCTAAACCTGACGGAAATATTGCAGTTTCTGTGTCAGTATTAATCCATCAATTATTCTGACAAATGTCCTAATTTTTGTTCTTTTGCAATATTTCAGTTCATTCTACATATATATTACTTCATTATCAAAAGTAGAACAAAGCTTAAAACAGGAAATATAACAATCATTAATGCTTCTAAACAAGCTTTTTATTGTTTCATGCAATACAAAGGCTAAAAAAAAAAGCCTAAAACTAATATATATATACTTACTATCCTGAATCGTTAAATATGCAGCTATATATAAGAAATGTGCAAGACCATATCACCAAAATAAACTGCTGCTTTCAGCTGCTGTGGAAAGTTGTAAACATTTAGCATAGTCCTTATAGTTGCTCAATGAACTAATAGTCACAGTTTCAAAAAAGAATGTTAGATAATGGGAGTACTTGTTGACTACTGTAACCAAGTAGGACAATCTAGCAGGTAACCGTAATGGACTGGTCCTCATCGTAGTGGTAGGCAATAGGCGAAGACAATAGGCATAGCCCCTATACCTCCACATCAGTCTGTATTTATGGCTGTAACCAGCCAATCATATTACTGTGAAGGGGAACCTAGGTGTATGCATATTCATTACATCATAAGCAAAAGTCTCCTAGACAGAAAAACCTAATGAGTATAAAATACAGTCCAACCTCTTTAATTTGGTACCTTTGAGACCAGGCTTCTATCAGATCACAGAAAATGCTGTATGTTGGAAATAAGCCCTAAAAACTCCTCTATGTAAACATAGTCTTGCCAGTTCATTCCACATATATATTACTTCATTATCAAAAGTAGAACAAAGCTTAAAACAGGAAATATAACAATCATTAATGCTTCTAAACAAGCTTTTTATTGTTTCATGCAATACAAAGGCTAAAAAAAAGCCTAAAACTAAAAACTAATATATATACTTACTATCCTGAATGGTTAAATATGCAGCTATATATAAGAAATGTGCAAGACTGTATCACCAAAACACATTGCTCTTCTTGGTTACGGAATGTTTTAAACAATATGCGGTGCGGCCATCATAGCTGCTCAACAAACTAATGGCAGGTGATTCAAATTTGGACCATGGAAGTTGACAGTTCATTAAAGAGGTTGGACTCTACTCTCAAAATCTGATATGTCCCAGAAAGGGATATATCTGTTCAAAGTAGCAAAGTGGTTTTGGACTACTGTAACCGAGTAGGACAATCTAGCAGGTAACCGTAATCGACTGGTCCTCGTCAAAGTGGTAGGCATAGGCAATAGCCAATAGGTGTCATCAATAGGCGTAGCCAATAGGCGTCGTCTTGTACCTCCACATCAGTCTGTATTTATGGCTGACACCAGCCAATCCTATTATTGTGAGGCGGAACCCAGGTGTATGCATATTCATTACATCAAAATCCAATTCTCCTTCAAAGGTGATACTGTGTATATTGTGAGATCAAAGAGGAGATCTCTATTATGAACAAATTCCTTTCAGAAAAATAAACAACAGAGTTGAATAAGTACTTCTCCCAATTACATCAATTAAGGGCAGCAATTGATAAAAAGCATCCATTTCACCCAACCACTGTATTCACCAGATATTGCATCTTCACAGTAGCATTTATTTCAGAAGACTATTTCTATTTCTTAGAAGACTATAAAAGGCCTCTCAAGCTTTTCTTTGTAAACAAAGATAACATTTTCTGGAGAGATAATATTATAAAGTTAGCTAGAAGATGACAAATAATAATGAAGTAAATGTGTTGTTAAAAAAAAGTTAAAACTAAAGAAACAAACTTTTTATGCTACTTCATATATACGCATAATGAAGAAAGAGGGCTTGGAGAATATGACACTTACAGGACATACTGAAGGCAAGAGGAACAGGAAGAAACCTTGATTAACCTACCTAATGAGCTTATGTAAATGGATGGTAGAATATCGACTGGAAAGTATAGTAAGAGAACAAGCATTGCTTAGAGTTAGGAAGGATAGGAAGTTGTGGAGAGCCATGATTGTTCACATTCTGAAAAGACATGACATATAAAAGATACATATAATATATGTAACTGATTGATCTGATTCACAATATTAACCAGTTTGAAATATTCTGTAAATAACTCCATTCATACCAAGTATATTAAAGGTTATGCATTTGACAGTAGCCTTTAACTTATTCCATTATAGCTGAATGAAGATTTCAAATTGTGTCTGATTTCCTGTGTATGGTCATATGGATAGAATAAACTTAGGAATT
>OZ010596.1:35810220-35875220 GCA_963932145.1 Acanthosepion lycidas | reverse complement strand
CATTCTGTTATGTCCATGAAATACAGTTTTATTATATCATGCACATAATAATACTTGTAATGGGGGAAATACAAATGGGAGAATAAACCTTTCTTCCATAGCTCTCTCCTGTTATAAGACCATATTTTCAACTTAAAGATTAAAAGGGAAAGTAATTAAGGTAAAAATATATTGCAAGAGAATTATTTTTGGAATTCTCTATGGTAAATTATATCCAGGATCATACAATATAACTTTTGTTCTCATAAAAGTATTGTTGATACATTACAGGATAATTAAAAAAAATAATAATGAAAAGAAGTTATGAAAAGCTGAGTAAAGATGGCTAAACCTCAGATGAAGATATCTCAGATGTTGAAATTTAAATTTAAAGCCAAGTGTCTCTGTATCTATAATGTTTCAATGAAACCTGTAACTAGTGTTGTATTTCTCTCTCATCTTTCCCACTTTTTCATATATTAGACTAATTTCATCAATTCTAGTTTGTCATTTACTTATATATATATATATATATATATATATATATATATATATATATATATATATGATTGGACATTGAGGCCAACACCAAGCAGTAACAGTCTGTTTCATGCTTGAAACCGATGTTTGGGACTTTATTTCAATCCTTCACGAGATTCCAATCCTTACCTATGATTAATTAATGATGAACATGTCATTTTTGTTTAGGATCAATTTCATCACAAGCTAAGTTAAGCTTGGAGAGTAATTAGCTCAAAGTAGAGTCCAATAGTGTTACAAAAACCTTGGAGAATTCCAGTAAGGTATCTTTAGTCATTTCTAAGATACAATGGTTCAGAGCTTAATCTAACAATTGAACAATTTTGCTGTTACATGATTTGGACAAATTTGCTGTTACATCCGGTGTATATATATATATATATATATATATATATATATATATATGAGCTGACATTCAGGTCGACACCAAGAAGTAACAGCCTGTTTCATGCTTGAAACCAATGTTTGCGACATGAAGATTGTGTCCAAGCATGACACAAACTGTCACCAATCAGTGTTGATCTCAGTGTCCACATGCTCTACCCCTGATATTGAACACTACAACCCATAAATATAGCATAACTTAAAATTATATTTTTTTATCATATATATGAATGGACGCTGAAGTCAGTGCTGAGTGGTGTGAGTCTGATTCATGCTTGAATACAATTTTCAGGCCTTCTTTCAATACTAAAATAAAAACTAAACATGATGGATGACCTGAAGATTGCATTCAAACATGAAATAGACTGTGGCCATTTGGTGTTGACCTCAGTGTCCACTCTTATATTTACACATGCTCTATCCTTGATATTAAGCACTTTTATTTATAAATATAGAATACCTTAAAACTATATATTTTGATCATTCATATATATATATATATATATATATATATATATATATATATAAAGTGCAAAAAATTTATTTGTGACGTGTTTCATCTGTTTGGAGTTCTTCTAGGAATTCTTTTCTAAACTCGACAGAAATTTTTTTCTAAACTCAACATAAAATTTGTCACAATTACATCTAAACCAATAAAAGGACTTAATCAATGCAAAACAAAACAACAAGCCAAAACTTGAAGGAGGAATTTACTCTATCAACAGCAAGGATCATCAGAAAGAATATATTGGAGAAACCTCAATAAGTTTAAACAAAAGACTAAAAACACAAAAAAGAAATTTTAAAAAACAACACACAAAATGCATTGGTTGTTCACCATAATGAAATTGACCACAATTTTGACATAAAAAATGGTACTCTAATTAAGAGAAAATAATTCACTAAGACAAAAATGTCTAGAAAGTGACTTAATTGCTAGTTTAGCCACAGTAAATGTATGTCTCGGTTCTTGCAACATTTCACCATTCTTGGCAGATTTTCTGTTATCACAATGTGAAATATTTAAAAACAAAGATGTTGGAAAGCAAAAGAAAAATAATATAGATGAATTGCAAAAAATTATTTTAAAATAATTTTGAAACTACCAGCGTCACTTTTTCATGCAAATTGGTAGTCAGAACAATGACGACAAACCCAGTCTGATGAAGTTCTAACAAATGAAATGTGTCACAAATAAATTTTATTCCATTTTGTCTTACAATTCCCTTAATACTGTTCTTGATATATAAAACAGATATTGTTATCTCATATATATATATATATATATATATATATATTAGACATAGTGACTCCTTTATTTTGTACTATATGAGTTTTCCCAGAGTTATCCTTTGAAAACGCTATGACTACAGCTTCTAGAATATGATGTAGGTTGCTGAAGCAGCAATGAGTATTGTTCTACATGAATTTATTCAAACATATATAGAAAGATGGTAGCTCAATAGGTAATATTGTAATTCAGCAAATTGATTGATTTACCCTTAGACTTTTGTCCTCATCTTTGTTGTTATTATCACATCTTGTTGCCTGTTATTTCCTTTGGCCATCATCAGGTACTTGTTGATCCAGGGTAATAGCCTGGAGGAATAAAGTATTGGTTCATGAATTGGATGACATAGTAATTGTAAGTTCAATCTCTGGGACAGTTAGTGTAGACAGACACAGTGGAAACAGAGCAAGCAATAACTATGCAATACTAAAATAAAAACTAGACAAGATATCCCTAAGACATGATTATCAGAATGAGAACAATTGAATAAACGGTTCAGTTTGAAATACCTTTACGGTTACCTGGATTGACAAGCGTCTGATAAAGGTTGGAGAGTACAATGACTGAAATGATATGCTAATAGCAACAAAGATGATGACAATAGTCTGAGTGTAAATAATGATAACTTCTTATGCCAGAAATTCAGACAGAAAAGCAATGAGTTATGTACTTTGAGCAATTATACCATCATTCTTTTGGAACATTTTCCTAGTTTTGTTGCTTTTATCACATTTCAATATAAAGCTGTAGTCACTAAAATATCACAATAAAAATAACTAAGACAAAGAATTGGTCTGAAATAATCAAGATATAATAGTAACATCTCATCAGAAATTTAAATTATCTTGATCCAGTTATGTTGATTGACTAAATTTGAGCCCATTGCATTCATTTAGATTTTGATCTGAATGTATCAACTCAGCTTTAGTTCAGTTCATTTGATTTAGCCAGTGTCAAGTCTGGTTACTATTTAGATGGGGGACCACTTAGGAGCACCTGGTACTGTAAGGAACCTCCTACAATGTAAAATATGTTTTGGCTTTAAATAACCCACAAAAGGTTGATAAGCTGTAAAAATAAAATTGATTAATTTTATCTAGCTACTCTGACCTTAATACTTAAGCACATTTTATTCACTTGCACTGAATATTTTCATGCACATATTTTGATCTGTCATTGTATTTTGATTTAATTTTGGCTCAACTGTTTGTTTTGTTTGAAACAATTTCTGCTTTTGGCTGAACTAGTTCAAGTAGTTCTTCAACTCATCATTCACCTTGATTCTATTCTTTTTATTAAAATGTTTTATATTTACTTCTTGGTTTTAACTTTGAGCTTAACTGATTATTTTCGCTAGTTTTGTTCAGTTGATCTATTCATTTATGTTCATTCTATTTCTTTTACCTGAATGCTTTAGTCTCCCCGGTTTTTCCTGCCTTGAATTACTTAATCTGATTTAGTCTATTTTAATGATTTTGATTCAACTATATTCATTTGGGTGTTTTAATCTAATTATCTTGTTTCAACTTTGATTCCATCATAATGGTATCTTGTCTTCATGCAAAGTCACACTATATCTATATAGTCAGTGGTGTAGCTAGAGTATGTTGTACCTGTGGCAGTGTGTGTACCACCCCGAGAAACCTTTCAGTTGGCTGCCCCTACAAAAATACAACATATTGCACAGTGACTCCCTCTTTATATATATATATATATATATATATATATATATATATATATATATATATATATATATATATATATATATTAATAGGCACAAATAGAGCAATACATACCCTCAAATGAAGGAAAATAACTGAAATTTATATAATAGTTAAAATGTGTCTCCCATACACAGTGGTGCTATGGCATTAAAAGAAAGCACCCAGGGTTCATTCACAAGTTTTACACGATCAACAATGATAAAACAGCCCTGAATTCATCACTGGATTATATTTATTGTTCAGCCAATATAAAAACTATTTAAATACATATTCATTAGCTTAAGTTACTTGAAATTGAAATGTTCCTTAAAATGTGAGTAGTGTCCCGACATTAAAACTACTTTTACTTCTATACAGTCTATACAATCTTGTATAGAAGTCCCAAAAGTGCTGCCCCCCATAAAAGTGCTGCTCAAGGTGAACTGCCTCACTCAACCCCATTTAGCTACACTACTGAATACAATTGGACTCCTTTCTTTATAATCATAAGAATATTGAACGTTCTTTCGCAAAGTAATGGAAAACAAAATAACTTCTAAATTCTATAACAAATTCAGTCTTATTGCATTTTCTGAAGTAAATAGTAATTTATTGGCCACTTCTTTAAATGAACTACAAAGAATTTTAATCTCTATTTTAGAGCAATCAATGAATAGAGTCATTTATTGGTTATAAATTTATTGGTTTATTGTGCTATAAATCCTTACAGCACAATAAAATATTGATGCTAGTTACTTTTGGATCAACTACTTGATAGTTATTTGTAGGTTACTTCTTTATAGGATAATAAAAATACTGCTGTTTATCTTGGAACGACTATTGAATTTATTGATCAAACTCAAATAAATCTTAAGTTTCCACGAATAAAGAATGTATGTTGTGGGTTGGAGTGACATTTAGAAACTAGTCTGTGTTAAAAATAAAAATAAAATCTATTCAATATATCAAAACTGACAGGTTTTTAAAAGGTTTATGATTAACTTGTATTTCAGAGGCATATCTATGGAAAGTAGTGACCATGGCAAGGAATTAAAAATTACGCTTCTCTCTTAACATTTGATACTCTACCAAAGCCTCAGGATGCCATCTCTCCAGGCAGTACCTTTCCTTCAGGAGGAGGCTGGGGTCATTATCCAGCACCCCAGGCATTTTCCAAGAGAGGATGGGCCAAGAGGGCTTGAGCAATTTTTCTACGGTTTTGATGAAAACCCACATTAAACTCTGACTTCATGTCACAATCTGTTGCGACATGTGTACACTGATCAATACCTACTATACTAAAGTGCAAAGTAGACCTACAAGTTCAAAAATATAAGTGAAGACCATTAAATTATGGTACTTCAACAAGAAGGCAATCTATTTGTTATATTTTTATTCGAAGCGAATTTAAAGTTTGACAAGATCATGGTACTGCAGAAACATATTCTTATGAAATTATGGCAACACATTTTTCAGAAAATTTTTTAAAGTACATAACCTCAGACTATACAAAAACAATTTAAGTGTTCTTCAATTTTTAACTGAAAAAAATAAAATATGATGTAATGGCACCAGAAGAAGATAATCTTTTAATATATTAAGTAGGTATCTGTTTATCTCACAAGATAAAAGGTAGCACTCTGTTTGGTCAAAATTCAGTTCTTTGGAGGGGAGACTGGAGTGACCTCTCCAGGATGCAGGCCTGGGCAATGCTATATGGAGGCCATGAGCTGCCCAGAATAAATGCCCCCTCTTGGTCGTACCAACAATATACAAAGGAATACTAGACATTATATTTGGGGTCCGGCTTGGCTGTAGGAATTGCCAGAAAGTTGTCAGTGTTGGCAGCCAACCACCTTCTAATGAACACATTATGACACTACAAAATCATCTTTTAGCATTTCAGTATCAATGAAATGCTCCATGAGAAAGCGAATATTTTTAATAATCTTTTAAATTTTCCACTGAGAAATTATGAAAGTATGATACTATCATAAGAAGATATAATTTTACTAAGTTCTTGCAACAGAACTTCAAGATAGGCAAGTGAAAGCAAGGAATGAAGAAAGATAATTCTTAAGCCTAAAACTGCATCTTTGCTTTTCATTGATGCAAGTTTATTAATCATGTTTTCAAATTCAATATTTTCAGCTTTCTATCTCTCCATAGCTGTGATAGACCACACAATCTAGCTTGGCCCATGGCTGTTCTCAAATGAGACAAAGTTAGCTTCAGCTAACTGAAAGATCGCTTGCAGTTTGCTATGGAAATTGTGATTGTTAGCATAATTTGAATGTCAATATGAAGATTTGGGAACACACATTCATTTCCATACTGAACAATAAATTTTAGAATCTCTTCAGGTCTCGATAATTTGATATTGACTCAACTTGATAGCGATATTCTACAATCTCAAATGTTATCAGATGATTTAGTACTTAATGTTGATTTATCAATATTACACTATAGACTTTTTGTTCAGTGTTGTTGTGCGCTCCCTCCATTGGTTCCCATAGTATGTGTCCTACTTACCATGCCATAGATATGCCACTGCTGTATTGTCATAATAGTTTTAATTATAATTATCAGATATATATATCCCAGCATGTTATGCTATATTTAACTCTCCCACCACTATAACAAAAGACTAAAAAATATCACCTGAGTCACATATACGAAGTTGGAATGCTAATATTTTCTAATATGTATGCAGATACCTTAGACATAGCCCAACTGTATAATATAGGAATATTAAATGTGAATAGTGTTAATGGTTTTATATTCCTTCAAATATATTACTATTGACTAGGGTTGCAACACTGGGCTACAAGTAATGAATTGGGATATAACTGAATGCCCAGCATGGCTAAATTTTGAATTGAATTTCTTATTGTTATTAAAGCAAATTAGCTCAACTTATTTTAAAAGTAGCCCCAAAAGTTGCAGGTAGGGAAATTCAAAATTTAGAAGGGTTGGGCTTTAAAAAGTTACCCAATCTATTAGGTTGGTGCAAAAATAATGTCGTTTTTTGACGTATTTTTTAACGCCAAAAACCGACATTATTTTTGCACCAACCTAATAGCAGCCCTGCTTTTGACTATTTGTTCTGTTTTAATTTCGGAAATAATAATTTGATTGGCATGATCTTCTTTGCACAGGGGAAATTTAATTGTCAAAGCAGAAACCATTATGGAAAATGTTCCAGTCATGGTGGACATGTGGATCTGAAAAAACATCAAAAACATGGTAAGAAAATGTCAACCAGCAATAGAAGTTTATGTACTCTAAAGCGTGAAGCTGATATTCTGCATGAAGCAGGTTTGAAGCAAGACAAAAAAAAGGGTTATTCATATTAGGTTGGTGCAAAAATAATGTTGTTTTCTCACAGTAATATGTGAGAAAACGATATTATTTTTGCACCAACCTAATACCATTTTTATTTGGCTCTTAGCTATTGTGCATTTTGAAAGTATTGTAATTGACAATGTCTGGGATTTATTTCGAGAGGCTAGTTACTATTCCTAAAATGCTTAAACCGGGTTTGAGGAGTATGGCCAGATATTGGTTCACTTAGCTTCTTAAATTCTGTGAGAAGCTTCATGTCCAGTTTATAAGGACACCTCAAAATGGCAAAAATGCCAATTTTAGTACCTGCCATTCTAACATTTGTAACAAATGTGTAATACTGACTAGTATTAATAATAATAATAATAATCCTTTGAAATGTCTACATTTAGACTGATCAATCAGACATAATTGTGAAAAATCATGTTGAAAACACATGTCTTCTGATAGATGTTGCAGCTCCAGTAGACTAAAATGCAAGTTTGAAAATGTTTGAGAATCTAAGTAAATATATGAACCTTGGGATAGAAATCAGTAGAATATGACATATCAAGATAACAATATTACCTGTTGTTACTGGGGTTTTGGGGATGTTATTAGGTTGGTGCAAAAATAATGCCGTAATAATGTCATTTTTTGACGTTAAAAAATAAGTCAAAAAACGACATTATTACGTCATTATTTTTGCACCAACCAAATATCAAAAGTAGGAAGCAATTATGTTGATCAAATACCTGGTTGCACTAAAATATTTGAATCGCAAAAAAATCACACTCATGAGTATTTCTCACATCTTGTGTAGCTTTCTCTCCATGCAGTGACCAAAATTACATTTTTTTCTCTCTTACACCTTATGTGTTAGCATCTTTTGATACAGAAAAACTTGTCCTCTTGAAGTCTCTAGTTGAGACTTGGGGTCAACTTGTACTACACAAACCTAAAGCAAAAACATAATAGTAATAAACTGAGCTTCTTCTGTTTGCAATAGCTTGAATTCTGAGAAAGGTTTTATCAATGTAGAGAGTTAAAGCAATAACAGGAGCCTTGATCATTTATGATCTGTTCCTGATCATTAAATTAGTGCATAAGATCTGCTTGAGAAAATGAAGATAATAATAATATTGTTGGCATATAAGTATAGTTAATAATATATACATATATAAAAAATAAGTATATTTGTGTCCCAATGTTATTTTGTTGGTGTATGGTTCATTTACATGATGATTATGTTATAGACAAGCAAGAAAGAAATATGACAACAGCAGAAATAGATTTACGTGATTCATTTCAATAGGAACGTGCGGGTTTGAGACAGCTACCTTGTGGTATAGTTCATAAACTGGCTGCCGATCTGGGTTGATCTCTCATAGTAGTTCTCACTGGTTGGCATGGTGCTCCTCCTGCTGACTGCTGCTGACTGCTCAGACTGACTGTGACAGATCTCTTCCCTGGCCTCCTGTTGACTGCTAGTACTTCTGCGTGTGACCCCTTTTATGGCATTTTTTATGGCTTAACAGGCTCAAAAAATGACGCGAGTATAATTAGGAGGGAAGCATTTTTATTGGTCGAAAAATAGAAACACTTTAAAATATTATTTTATTTTTCAACCGGAACTTGTGTGTCGGGCCTATGCGTAAACGACAATAATGGTCATTTTGTGATGGGGCCTTGTCCCATTCACATCCGGCTCTTGCTCTTGAGTATGTTAGTTTGTTTGCCTGCAAATCAGCTGAGATATGTCTTATTTTATTTTATAACAATTATAATGATGATACTGTGATGCTATACCAGACATTGGAGGTGTTACCATGTACATGTTTTGTCTTGGTGAATTAAGATGGGCTACAGTAAATATCCTGTTCTGTACCACAGATTTACTTGTTAGCTGCATGATGGCAACCAGTTAGGCATGCCCCTGATGGGTTGACACACTGCATTTCTGTTCAGGAGTAAGACTAGTTGGGGAGCATCATAACCGGGTGTTAGGATGGTTGGGTTTTTATTTTTTAAGTTTGAATGAGGAAACAGCCAAAGCAACTTGGGAGCATTATACTCCGCTTCACATTAGATCTCCTTTTTGTTGACTGCACTTCATAACCAATCAGCTGGATGTGAACATTGTGAAAGCAAAACAAAAAGTCTCTTTCTGTGTAGGGGATCCGAGCATCACAGCCATCTCACAAAACAAATCCTCTCCTTAAAATATAAAATACAATTTAAAAGGAGCCAATCATGAACATTACCTCTAAATTAACTGCATGGTAAAAGGAAAAACATTGAGCCATGTGTCCACCCTGACTGCTCAAGGCAGTAGGCAGGCAGTAACTAAATTAACCACTCATGTCAATCAACCTGACATTGAGAGCTAGTGCTTCTTCTATGTACTTAGAAGTTCTTGATAAAATACAAAGAAGAATCTGAAATGTTATTGATCTTAACCTGGCATCTTGGCTTCAGTCCCTTTCCCACTTCCGTAACATAGTTTCCCTGTATTTTTCTATGAATATTTTCATGGTAATTGTTCTGATCAGCTTTCAATTTTGGTACCAAGACTTCATGAATTTAAGCAGCAAGGTCTCATCATTTTGCAGTTAAAATTATAACCGTAACTGTAAGTTCTATGTTAACATTTTCTTCTCTTGCACTTCTCGCTTGTGGAACTCTCTTTTGGCTTCTTGTTTCCCAGTCAACTTTGATGTTCAAAAATTTAAATGCAATGTCAATTGCTATCTTCTGTCTAATTAATTCCTGTTCTAGTATTGTTCGCTCTCCTTAATAGGATTTTTCTTTTTCTCATAATTGCCTTTAACACTCAGTAACCCCTTGCATCTTAGTATCTTTATTGCCTTAATTTAATTTTTCAGTTCATTACCTCAATTAGTTTTGATGATTTAATCATGTTAAATTAATTTTGAAAAATATTCAAATGAGATTATTATTCTATCATTAATTTTACTATTTGCAATTAAGTTCAGTTAATATTAATATCAATATGGAATGTTGTTAAATATCAAATGAATTATTAAAAAGTCAGGCATAATATTTGAATATTTTAACAGAAACAAATTTAATTTTGAATAATCCTGTCATTACATTAATCCACATATACAGGGTGCGATGGGTAAATTGTCGCCATTTTATATTTCTAATTTCCTGTATGGGAATTGTTTGTTTTTGATTTTGTTGACTGCACAGTATAGTAGGGTCAGCTGGACACTGTCTGTGAGAAAAAAAAGCACCATGATGCAATTCACTCTGCCAGAAATTTGGAAACTGCATACTGTAGTGTTTAGCATTCCCATGGGAAGTTCCAATATGAACATTTCAGAGGGTTTGGGTGTCAATCCGAGGACAGTGCATAGGATTCAGAAAGAGTTGGATGAGATCCAGTCAACAACATGATGTTTGGAGTGATCACTAGTGTTGGTGATGTTATGCCTCCATTCATCTTTCGACAGGGCCTCAGACTCAACATGGAGGCCTAAATCAAGTGCCTTGAGGAGGTAATGCTGCCCTGGGTCAAGTGGGTGGATGCTGGAAGACCCTATGTCTGGCAACAGTACTCTGTACCATGTCACACAAGCAGGAGAACCCAGTCATGGCTGTCAGACAATTTCTGCGACCACATCACCCCTTACATCTGGCCACCTAACTCTCCAGACAGTATAAAACTCCTTGATTATTATGTGTGGGGCACAGTTGAGTGAGAAACCAACAAAACTCCTTGTAAAACCAAAGATGAACTGAAAGCAAGGATTATAGCAGCTTTCGCCAACTTAAACAAGGAGAATATTTAGAAGATTTGCAGGAGATTCCAAGAGATGTTGTGAGTATAACAACCAAAGTGAGCATACTCCTCTCAATAGAAAGGCATGTAATACAGCTTTTGATAGTTTATTAGTACAATGTATTGACAAAATTGCTTAAATATTTTCTGTCTGAATTTCTGGGATGAGGAGTTATCATTATTTACATTTGGACTAATATCCTCATCTTTCTTATTATCACAATATTTTGGCTGTTTTTTTTTTACAGTAAGTTTCACCCTGCATAAGGCCTAGGGGCAACTCAAGGTAGAGGGTTACATTAAGGAGTAGTTTATATGGATAGGAGGGGGAGATAATGGTTAACTCTATACTTGAACCGGTTAAGATTGTAGTGATTGGGAAAACATCCTCTTGGGAGTCTGTTCCACAAAGCAATGGTTTTCAGGAAGAAGCTGTTTGAGTGGAACTTACTTCTTGCTGATGGAATACTGAGGGAATGTGGGTGGTTTGCTAGTTTGTAAGTCGCATGGTGGGTTCTAGCCATGAAGGTTAGACCTGGCGGAACCAAGTAATAGAGTTCATCCTAGTGTGACCTCCTTCAAGCATCTGTTGATCTGAGTAACCTCCAAGGAATTTGAAGCTTTTATTTAATCTAAGGGAGTAGATTGTTTTTGTGCTGCTGTCAATGTTTAGGTATATTTTGTCTTGTTCTTAAGAAATTGCTCAATCTGTGTCCAGTCAGTCTGTCTGTATTATCTTCATGGATTGAACTTACAATGACTATACAATCAAAGTCAGGAAGCAATTTTAATCCACTAGGTTTTTGTCATGTGGGATGATCCTTTACCTAGAACTTGGATTCCTAAACAATATTGCCTGCCTGCTGCCACCCAAGTCATGTTTGACATCTTTCACTGCTTCTTGTTTTCTTAAAGCTGCTGCTAAAATCTTGCTGTTGTTTCTGTTTCATTCTTTACTAATGGCTCTCATATGGTATTTATTTCTATGCTAAGTCTACTGATGAGGTCATCATTCTTAAATAATACTTTTATTCTTTTTTTGCGGCATGGATGAACTAGATATTATATTATTTTGATTATCTCAGCCATTAAAGATATATGTAAAATGAACAGAGAAAATTAAGCTTATAAATTTTAATAAATTTCAATACTTACACATTTATTGCATGTTCTAAATTATTTGCTTTTATGTTTCAGTAAATACTAACCAGGATAGAGTTGCGCGTAACAAATCTGTGGTAAGTGTCATTATTTTTATAGTTTTGTTTTTTCTAGTCAGTGTTTCTAGAGAAACAGATTATTTAATTTGTATATTGTGAATCTCGATCATCTTACCACATGAAGGCTATTAGGCTATTAACTAGATTAATACTACATTTGATAGCATATAAAACTCCCCTAATCCCTACTTCTTTATCTCACAAAGTATATATAATCAAGGGCGATTTTTATTTTTTATTTATAAAAATAAAAAATAAAAATCGTCTGTGCTAAAAGAATAGTCAACAGTGCTCGGATATGCAGAACTTTTCGATAGTTTTTACACACTTTGTGTCCAGAAAAGAAAACACTTGTATGAATGCAAGAAAAATTAAATAAAAAGCTTAATTGCAGTACCTTGTCAGTCATCTTTAACAAAACATATATATATATATATATATATATATATATATATATATTATTATATATATATATATATATGTATATATATATTATTATATATATATATATATATATTATTTACATTTTTCAGACTATTGCCCTCATCTTTGTCACCATATTTATTACAACATTTCGGCCATTGTACACTCTGGCCTTCTTCAGGTGGTTGGAATGTTGAACTGAACCCTTTATTTCGCTCACTGGGGTAGACTGTTCTAGTTCCACATGTCATGTCTAATGGATGTCAGTTGTCAGTTATCTCCTGTTAATTCCCTTTTCCAACTTCTCCACCGCCTTAACCAGGTATTGAACTCACACTCTTTGGGTCCTGTCACTGCATCTAACTAACACCTTTATCCACTGTGCCATGTGTTCTCAAGGACAAATAGGATGAGTTCACAAATCTTGCTACCTATAATGCACCATTGAATAACATATATAATCATGCTAAAACACATGGCCTAAAGATTGCATTCAAGGATGAAGCAGACTGTTGTCATTCAGTGTTCACACACACACACACACACACACACACACACACACACACACACACACATATATATATATGCACATACACACACCCTTGTGCAAATTAATTGAAACAACTGCTTTAGTTTCTTTTCTTTCACCATATGGTCAGTTTTAGATTCACTGGAGTGACAGAGTGTAATCGATTCCTATTTTCTCCTCAGATTAGGTCATTTGTAGTGGTGTGTAGTAATATGAATCTATTTTCGGGGTGTATGATGAAATTTGTTTGTCCTTGAAAAATATTACATCATCTGTGATTGCATCAGACTTTTATCATGCCCAAACATTACTGTCTTGACTGTTGATTAGTTGTCCTATGGCCATTGTCTGTGATGGACATTACTCCAAGTAAGTGTGCGAAAATTATAACTGCAAGAATAGACTGGTAAGCCTTACGAGTGAGCAAATCAAAGTACTAGACTGGCCTGGAAATTCTCCTAATTTAAATCCAATTGAGGATTTGTGGTCAATCTGCATGGAACGACTTCATGGAATGGACATACAAAGTACTAACATGTGCACTGTGTCATGTTTTAGTGGAAAAATATGAAAAAAGTAAATAATAATGGAATTATTCATTTTGTTTCAGTTAGTTTGCACAAGGGTGTGTGTGTGTGTGTGTGTGTATATATATATATATATATATACACACACACACACACACACACACACCATGGAATAGAGCATGTGCTTATTTATTAAAGAAAAACAATCACAGTGATATTGCTGTGAAATAATTAAAATATCTCTGAATAACCACTTGTGTCTCATCAGAATGTAAAGACCTTTTATTTTTTGTTACCTTTTCTTTAGATGACTGCTTGTGATGTCCATAAGCCTAATTCTGCAACATCTTCAATTGCTACCCGGACAAAAGACTATTGGAGTGATTCATCTTCACCTCGGACACGGACGGAAAACTGGAAATGCAACTCTCGCGTCGATGATGAACAGAATGGCATCTTCAAGTCCTTGACTATTGAATCTGTTTCAACCGACAGGACAATGCCATCAGACCAGTGGGCAATGAGTAGTAATTCCACTGGTTGTAAAGGACATCAATTTTCCGAAAACAGAACTGAACAGAATCAGGGAGCAGAACACACAAAAAGACATGGAAATGGTATCACCTGTGATTGTAATTTTAACAAAATTAATAATATATTAGCAGGGCATAACATTAGGAAAAATGACTGAATATCATCTTCAGTATCTGCTGATGGTTTTGTCTGAATAATATATAAATGTAATAATATATTAGAGTGTTCAGAAAGTAATTATATATTTCGCTGTTATGAATTATGAGTCAACCAACCAAGGCAGAATGATAGAAAACTGCATCTAGAATTAGTTTATCATCTCTCTCATCAGATAGTGTTTTCTTTATAGTGCAATTCCAAGCTTAATTGGAAAAACTTGCAAAGATGGAGTTTGGGTTCCTAATGAGCTTTCATTTGAGAACTGAGCACAAAGTTTCAACATTTAAAGCAATCTTTTAACTAGGAATGACTACTTTTCATTTTTGCATCACATTGTTAAGGTGATGAAAAATGGGTTTTGCATGTCAACCAAAAATGAAAATGACAATGGTTATCATAAAATTAGAAACTAGTGCTAGCACAAAAACTGGGACTCCATCCACAGAAGTCCTTGCACTGTGACTGGTGGAATATGAAAGGTGTTGTACATTGTGAGCTACTTTAACATAGAACGACCATCACTACAGATGTTTATTGCAAGTAATTTGATCAGGTAAACAAAGTATTAGGTTGATAATGTCCAGCTTTGGTAAAAAGGAAAGGTGCTATTCTCCAGTATATCAATGTAAGGGCACAGTTTGAAAAATAAGGAGTAAATAATTTTTTAGGATGGGTAGTTTTCAACATCATCTATACTCACCAGATTTAGCACCTACACCTAATCTTTCAAACATTTTTGTAGGGAAAAAAAAACAGATTTCCTTTAAACATGTAATTAAAAAATTGCCTTAAAAATTTGTGTTGTAGTCATTGAAATTGATGTGTGATTAGATTTTTGATAAATAATGCTTAAATAAATTTAACTTACATTTGTTTTTCTATCCTTTCTGGTAAAAAGTAATTACTTTCTGAACACTTTGATGTTTTAGTTTGTTTAATTGATATATCTGTAAATTAAAATGTTGTATCTGACAAATGCTTAATTTCACTTCAAATGTTCTTCTATGTTTCTGTATCTCTTCAGTAAATAGGTGATCATGGCTCTCTACAATTTCCAATCTCGTGTGGCTCTTAGCAGTTTTTCTCCTTTTGCTAACGCTCCTTCCCCCTGTTCCACCATCCATTCACACAAGCTTGTCAGGTAGACAGCTTGCTGCTTTCCCCTATCTCTCTTGCTCTCAATATGGGTTAAGTTTTCTAGGTTCTCCTTCCTCATTATGTGGAATTTCAGCTATCTTTTTCTGATTCTGTGTTCTTTCTGTTGCCATTTTAAGATTTTTTTGTTACTTACTCACTGCATCCATGGAATTCTCAGTATCCTTCTGTACAATCACATTTCTTCTGCCACCAGTTTTTTCCTCATCTGTGGAGAGATTTTCCAGCATTCACTGCCATATAGGAGGATGGATAACATATAGTAATCCAGCATTTTTTATTTCTAATGAAACTTTTCTGTTTCTCAGCACCTTGCTTAGCTCTTGGAATGCTTCTTTTGCTAGTACATTGCTTGTTTGAATCTTAATGTGGCATTTTCCATATGTTACTTTTTGTAATTTTCAAGAATAGTTCTTGATATATTTGGAAAATAATACCATGTTTTTGCAAATGCACTAAAACCTTGTTCAAAATTGCTTTGTCAAATATATAACTCAAGCTGACTATATCTGTGCTGTTTGGAAGTAAAATTCTGGTAGCTATTTCTTATGATGATCTGCAAAATATAAGAAAATTGTCAAATGGAACAAAATAAAGTAGCTGCTAATAATGTAAACATACAACAGTTCCCTCTCTCAGCTTCTCACTCTATTCTCATTCATGTTGGTGTGCACGAAAACTGGAAAATGTCCACTGTATGTTCACAATGAAAGTAAAAGGTGGTAATCAATTTCACAGTGAGAGATCAAGATTTCAATCCTGTTTTCAATATAACTGTACACCTGGAACAACTTTTGCTATTTCTGTTGTGGACATTAACAAGGTTGTGGATTTTGTTTGTGTGCATTTTTAGGTGAAGGTGCATGTTCAATATATAAACATAGAAGAAACATACAAAAAACTTATGCTTCTGCTATAGACATTCATTCCTTTTATGTTGACTGTATTGAAACAAAGTTAAAAAGTTTCCTAAGTATGTCCATTTTCCTTTAGGTTCTGAAATGATTTATGGGAAGCAAGGATACAAATGGGTAAACATGGTTGAGTTCAAGTCAGCCATGCACTGAGTTGGGAAGACCAAGTATGTCTGTTTTTCTTTTTGGTTCTGAAATAATTCATGGAAAGCAAGGATACAAATGGATAAACATGGTCGAGCTCAAGTCAGCTCCACACTGGGTAGGGCTGCCAAAATATGTCCGATTATGTTGTTGGTAAGTTGAAAGAGTTCAGTCGTCAGTTCACTGGGGAAACTAACATTCCTCAGTGGGAAAGCTATTACTGCATGGTTCACATCTTGAAGCCAATAGGAGAAAGAGAAAGATTCTATCCTTTCCAGAAGTAGTGTCATAAAATTGCGCATGTGACCACATATCCTTTTTGGCTTCTTTATAACTTGCACCATAGAAAAATTAATTAGAATTTTTTTTAATCGTTATTATTATTTTATTTATTGTTTTTATTTAATTTCCACCACACTGTCATGACAGACTAAGAATCAGCTTTTTCTTTTAACTAGCAAGAACTCTGATTCCCTCCTACCACACCACTGCCCATCTTTACATCATAATCCATAGCCAGCAATGCTAACAAGTGGCATTGGAACTAGCACAATGGACAACTTGAACAGGCAGCCAAGAACTAACTCTCAATTCTAACTTTGACTATATAAGCCTACGAATGTAAATTGCTAATGTTCAATCAAGTGCCACTTGTTCCCAAAGGTTTTCATTTATTTATATATTATTTTATTCCCACTTGGCCAAGTGTGTGGCTGCTTCAATGATCCAATCTTGCAGACTTTACTGTTTGTCATAAAAAACATAAAAATCTTTTACAATCCACTTCTAGGAGGGCATCCTGATCACAGCTGAGATTTGTCATGTCACATTGAAACTTCAAATTATATCCTACACCTTGGGATCCTGTCTTTCATGGAAATTGCATTAACCGTTTTGGCAACAGAGGCTTTAAAGATTTAGCACCAGCTGTCGTCATTCTTCCACCACTTCCTCTCTGACTCTCTATATCAGTTTTGACTTACTAGTTTGGCTGTTAGAATATAGACTTTTTGACTTGTTTTTAGGTAAATGATTTTATATTTAGACACTTGCAGATATATCTCAGTGATTAGAGCATTTAAAAAAGACTTTTGCAAATCTTTTTTTTCATTTGCTCTTGCTTGCAGAACATCATTTTTGCAGACATTCCAAATGAGCCCATCACCATTCTGCATGTGCTTAATAATTCTGTCTTGTCTTTGGCACCAGATTCTAGAAATTATTTTAAGCTAGAAATAGTGTACTGCTATCTATCCTAGGTACAAATTAGGTCACCTAAGATGTAGATTAATATTTTTAAGCTGACTGCAACCTGTTCTGACAATAACCCAGCTGTTTAAAATAGAAGACAATGTCTGTGTCATGAAATGTGATTTCCTTTATATTTTCTGAGTCCAATGGTTGTCTAGTCTTTAATCTTGCATGTCATATTCTGCCCCTCCCCTTACCACTTGGGCACATGTATACTATCTATGCTTTAGCTATGCTAATTAGGCAGTCATTTACATATCACCATAGTCTGCATATTTATACTTCTAGGATATGACTGAGAAAAGTCAGTCAGTTATGTGCCATGTGTCATGTGTGATACACACTTAGGTGATCATGTATCTTTTGATACATGACTGACGAGGTAGATTTTTTTCCCTGCAGAAGGTTGCCATTTCTTTCTGTGGCAGACCAGTTGCCATCCAAGGCTATAGAACCTAATCTGTCCTGCTATTTACCCATAGCTGGTGGGAGAAGAGGATTCATACCTTTCCCAAGAGTATTAGGGGTTGGCGGTTATTTAGTAATTTATTTATTGCTATCACTACAAACTAATCGGCAAGCAGTGGATTGATAAACAGTAAAAGCAACATTTGATTTGATATCTTCATTATTTTAAACTAGTGTACCCATTGTGCTGTCAATATTGAGGGCAAGAAGGAATGTATTATATGTTATATTGTAAGTAATTTTCGTTTAATCCAAGTACAATTTTGTAATTCAAAATAGTTTGTTGTTAACGTTAATAATAAATGTCAGTCAGTCAGTTATGTGCCATATGTAATAGATGCTTAGGCAATCATGTATCTTTTGATACATGACTGACAAGACAGATTTTTTCCTACAGTAGGTTGCCATTTCTTTCTGTGGTAGACCAGTCGCCAACCAAGGCTATTGAAACTTTTATGTCTTTCTATTTACCCATAGCTGGGGGGGGGGAGAAGAATAGGATTGATACGTTTCCCAAGGTCATTAGCATGTAAGTGAATGTAATGGATTCGACTGGAATTTGAACTTGGCTCTCTGATTTTTCAATCCGAGCTGCAATCTATTACTTCACTATAGATAATTGTAAACTTCTGGGATTTTTTAACCTACACTATCAAATATGTATTATAATATTATCTTGACTTTATTATTAGATGAAGCATTATCAGTCAGTATTTTTTATCTTAATTTTAATTGTTTACTTCTGGAGCATTTCATTATTTCTGATCTATGGTGTCTATTAATGGCTGTAGTTGCAATGAAAATAACTAAAATTAAGATTGGTTGATGAATTTTAATACATGTCAACCCTCATTGGGTTATTTAATTTTTGTATGGGCCACCTAGTGAGGATCGAATTCACTAATCAGTAGTAATCTTCTTCTATGTGCCATGTGTCTTCAGGACATGAGCAAATATGACTCTCCACAACTTTCTGCCCTTTCTAGCACTTAGCAGTGTTTGTCCTTTTGCTATCTCTCCTAATCACTGTTCTGCCAACCATTTACTCAAGCTCATTAGGTAGGTTATTCTATGCTTTCCTTTCTCCATCTTGTATTCAATATGTCCTGTGAGTGTTAGCCCTCTTTCCTCATTATGTGCATTAAAAATTTTAATTGTCTCTTTCTGATTCTAAGTATAAGTGTCCTTTGTGTTTCTATTTTCATTAAAACTTAGTTGTTGCTCATATGTTCAGTCCATGGTATTCTCAGCATCCTTCTGTAGAACCACATTTCTGTTGCCATAAGTCTCTCCTTCATCTGTGATGAAATTGTTCAGCATTCACTGCCATATAGGAGGACCGATATTACATTTACAGTTCCATACTCTTTTTTTGTTTCGAATGAAATTTTCCTATTTCTTAATACCTAGCTTAACTTTTAGTATCTTTTGCTATCCCAATGAGCATTCAGATTTTGGTATTGCAGTTTCCGTCCTCTGTTAAAACACTTCCTAGCTATTTAAATTTTTGTACTTGCTAGATTATGGTGTTTTCCATTCATAGTTTGCATCTAGAGTTTTTCCTTTTGCTGATGACCATACATTCTATCTTCTTACAATTGATGTCTAGTCCTTTCTTCTCACTTTCCTTTACTATCTTCTGGAGAAGCACCTGTAGTCTACTTTCTGTGTCTGCTATCAACACTGTGTCATCTGCATACCTGATATTCTTAAGGTTGTGGCCACCAATAATGAATCCTGGTAGGACTTCTGATTCTCTCAGAATGCCCTCACCATAAAGGTTGAATAAGTGAAGAGAAGATACATCTTTGTCTCATGAACCTTTCTATTTTTGTGCATTTACTGACTTCATTTTCTATGTAATAGCCAACCAATCTAACCTTGCTAACAACTACCCCATGTTGAGGTGCCTCTAAAATTAAGGAGAAATAAAATATCGATGAAAATGTACAATGCAGAAGATGAATCCATAGTAAAAAAAAACAAAAGGCCAGAGACAAGGTTTCTCTACCAACCAATGCAGGTTCACCTTACTCAGCTTCTTTCTTTTTCAATTAAGATACAAACTTCAATTTAAAAAAATGTATGCTTATTTTATTTTTTTTAATCAATTTACTCCAAACAAGGTAGCAATTGGGATTTTTAACTCATAGGGTGTTTTTTCTTCCCAGTAGGTGCCCTGTGTATGTGAGGCATTTTGGTGTATGAAAGAGCAAATGGTAATAGATAAATTCTTATGATGAATGGATATATTGTAACGAATGAATGGATTATGAATCTGATTAGCTGGGTATAAGATAGCTAGTGATGACCAACTTCCCCCTTTTTGGGGGGCCTTGTGCTGCAATTACTGTATCAGTAATAAATCTTAGATGCAAGGGGCTACTGGGAGTGAAAGACAATGAAAAAACTTTAAAAGAAACTGGAAACTGAATCCTAAACAGGCAACAAATGTTAAACCTTTACTTCTGTTCAAAAGACTGAGGAGGAGTGTGAACCAGATGTTAGGCAAATCTATCTACTTTTATTAAGGGGAAAAAATAAACAATGAATAACATTTCAGATTTCAGGCGGAGCTATTGGAAGTATAAAGTTGAAGTTGACTTGAAGCCCAATCCTATTATAATTTTGTACAATTTCGTAATCTTTGACACAACATTTATAATTATTTTATGAAAGAAATTTCTGTGTGTGCCTTTGTTTGTAAAGATTGAAGGTCATGTTTTTTTCAAAACAACTTTAATGGTGAATATGTTCAGGCTCTTCTAAGACAAAAGGTGATTCTTTTTCAGGAGGATAACCATAAAGATGTATAAAATTTGAGATGAACCACTGTTCATTATTCATATTATTGTCCTTATCTTGCTGCTGCTACTACTAAGTCTCATGGCATGAAGGCATTGAGCCCATGAGAATCACCTTATCCCTCCAGCTCATATGGCAGTGTGTTGTAACATCTTTCAACACCTGATTAAATTGTTGGAGGTCCTGGCAGACAATGGTTGTGTGGGCTGCTGCAAGGTTGTCTCCAGCTTGCAAATGATGGGGTAAACTGGTAGATGACTCTGGAAGTGTGGTCTTCAGATGGTCACAGGATGTGATTAAACCAGCAAGCAGGGTGCTGAGTGATGGTGCAGTGGATGCTTGGATTCCAGTGGATATTCTTATTGTACACAAGACTGGACCAATGCACCCCCACAATAGTCCTGAGAGGAGGGGCTCAAAATGATGGAAGACCACATCTTATTGCTGCATAATATCACAGAGAGGACAGCAACATTGTAAACTCGTAATTTGATGCATCAGGAGATGTCGCAATGCTGCCATAGTAATCTCCACAGGTCTCTCATGTCACCTGCAACCAGCTCATATCTTCTGATGATCTCCATAAGAAAGTTGCTGGTGTTGGAAACTTCTGAGCCCAAGTATACAAAAGATGTATCAAATTCATCATGGTCACTGCCAATGATGATGGGTAGTGTATCGGGGCCATCTCTCATATACATCACAGCCCAAGATTTTTTGCCTTCTCTGTTCAATCATTATCCTGTAATTTACCAGGCTCATGTATCATTTGGTTTTCCTCAGTTGTATGTTTCATCAGTTCAACCTTCAGTATTATTCAATGTCTGTGTGTGTGTATTTCGAGTTTATCTTCATTTCTTCAAATTTTACCATTCCCTCAACTGGAGCTGTTCACTGATCTCTGCATCAGTGATTTATTCTGCTGCCAAAATGTATTCTTGAGGATGATTGGAGAATATACAGCATCCATATGTAAGTCTTGATCTGACAAGACTGTTTAAAAACAAGACTCAAGTTTTTTCCTAGCACAGCCTATTTTATGTTCAATTTTCTTATCTCCTATGCCTATTATTTGTTATAACTAATCCATACACCAAAGTATTTGAAGTGTTTAGTATTTACTAATTAAACATCTGGAATTTTTATGATGGATTCAGGGTATGTGTCATCACTGTTTACATTCCAATTCCAGATCATAGTTTCTGTTTTGGAAATGTTTATCTTGAGTTGTAAATTTTTGGAATACTTGATAGGGTACATTGATTTTTTTTTTGTTCAAGTAAGTCTTCTCTTTCTCCTCTCCCCACTCAATTTGAGGTATTAACATCTTCTGATAAAGCAGAATGTTTTGTCTACAAATTCTTTTCAAACTCTACTCTTGACTCATCTGGAGTATCCTTAAATGACTTTCAATTAGAACCGAGTCTCTGTTGAGTGATATGCATATAATTCTTTCCATGGTTTTGCTATCAGCTCTAATATGATTCCCCACAAACATGATTGCTGGAAATCTTCTTCTGTAAATCCAGTCTTTAAGAATTCCAGTGAACTTCCTAACTGTTCTATCAGCCTTTTAGCTTTCTACCACTTTTAGGTAAACTACTCGAGGCCCAAATCAAATTTAAATTGGTTAAGCATCTCACATCGCAGAGCCTTATTTGAGACAAGCAATATGGCTTTTGCTTCTCTAGGTTAACTGCTGATCTATTAACAATTATTGCTGAAAGTGTCTATCAAACTTTAGATAAGAATGGTGAAAGCTGTTACTTTGGACATCTTGAAATGGTTTGACATACTGGTCTTCATCACAAGTTGTCAGGTTATATTCCTGGATGAATTTTTGAACTGAATCAGTCTTATCAAATTGTGAAATGAAGGTTGTCCTAAATGGCTACTCCTCTAGATTTTTTTGTACTAATGCAGGTGTCCCCCAGGGGTCTGTCCTTGAACCTATTTTGTTCCTAATTTTCATCAATGTTGTCAACTTGGTATCTATGCTGATGGCACAACTATTTACTCCTGTCTCAAGTGTAAGTTTGATCAATTTGATAAGTTCAAATTGGCAGCAATCCAAAAAAAATCTGCTGTTAACTGGGGCATGGAATGACTTCTTAATTTTAATGTTTCCAAAATTAAACTTCCCTTTTTTAATCATCTGAGAGACCCCTTTCTGCCTTCCATCAGCTAGGCTGATGCTAACCTCGAGGAGAGTGACATATTGTGTCTACTCGGGCTAACATTCTCTGCTGACATGAAGTGGATAGATTATATTGAATCAATTGCTAATGCTGCTAGAATAGTTAGTTCACTGTGGCTTCTAATGGATGAGAATAAGAAGTCTCTATTGATGTTGCTGTATGCTGCTGTGGGGTCTGTATATCAGGTATACAATTTTCTATTGGAGTGGTGATTCTTCTACACTAGGTGTTTTATGAACAGACTCAATGAACAGTGGTGGTATGCAATCAGTTTATACTAGTTTGTGTAAACTGGTTACTAAAATTCCAGAAGTTTGAAGAACCAGTTTTAGTCATGTTGTAAAATTAGTTTTCCTTTGTCTGTTGTTGTTTTCAAAAATTAGTTTAGCATGACTCACTTGTGGCATTTAAGAAAAAAAATCTGAAAGATTTTTAAACAGTAAGTCTGCTTCATATTTTTTTGCCTATTTAATTTTGTCTACATTATTTGTGTATAGCAATAGATGAAAACATGTAAAGTGTGATGATAATTAAAATTATTAGTTTCATATTTTTCTGATTAATTAAAAGAAAGTAATGATATAAGAAAGACAAGTGTTTTATAATTTTTTTAATTAGATTGTTATCTATTTAGTTTAATTTGTAAAAGTTCAAAATTAATTTTGCCAATTGCCATATTGTTACTATGGGGATGTATCAATAAGTCTGCAGAATGATATGTAGTTGGATTTTGATCCAAAATTTCCACTTTATTTTCATTGTATAATGTTTGATTTATGTAATCAATATCTAACATTGAATTAAGTGCATTGAGAAATTGAGTGATTATATTGAAAACAAATTTTGTTTTGACAAGGTCTTTTTTTCTAATCCTAGACAGGTAACAAAAGATTAACCTCTACTCCTGTTAAAAAGACCAGGAAGGAGTGTGAATGATGATAGGCAAACATATCTAGCAATTGATTCGATATAATCATTCAAGTTCATGTCATGGGAAAATATGAGACCAAAAAGGTGCAGTGAGTTCTTCTCCTAGAGGTTGGCATCAGCCATAGTGATGGAAGGCAAAAGAGGTTCTTTAAGATGATTAAGAGAGAGCAGTTTTGTTTGAGAGGCATTAAAATTAACAAACCACTTTTTAGGACAGTCTGCATTGCTATATATTTTGAGCTTCAACATGAAAGGGAGTGATGCTTGTGTGGGGGCAGTCTAGATAAATCTTAAGTGGAAAAATAAAATCCAAGTGTCATGTCCACAAATTACAATATAATATTATAAATAACATGAAGAAATGATCTTTGCAGAAAGGGAAGACCAAGTTAAATATGACAATAACATTTATACAGTAGATACATGTTGAAAATGAATGTTCTTTGTTGTGTCCATGGAGAGACCAACAGTTCAATGTAATTTGCTGCAAGTGAGTCTGCAAAGTTTTGAAGTTACTTTCTTGTAAGTGAGTCTGCAAAATTCAAAGTTATTTTGTTGCATGTTCAAAATGATATGTGTGTGTGTGAAGCATATGCTAATGAAATGTGTTTAGCTGCTGACCGATTTTGTGTGATTGCAGTAATTTTAAAACACAGTGAACAAGGAGAGTTGAGACAAGACTTACTTCACCATGACTGATGTGTAGTCATGGTAATGTGTGTCACTGGCTGGTTCACTGAATATTCCATTTTACAGATTTATCCACTAACTGTCCTGTTTCATATTTGGTCCTGACTGTTGCTGACAAGCTGTTTTTATCGTTTTGGGGTCAGCTCCGAATCACTATCTGAGTTTTGCATGGGAATGTACTTAGTAACATGCGCGCTGGCCTATTTCCAGGTCATTTGGAATTCAAGCATGTGGATATCATAGAGAGCACATCATGTGACTTGTCCTATCCAATCAGGGTCCAGAAACTACTTATTTCATTTTGGAGTCTTGTTTTATACAGAATTGTAAAGTTTTTTTTGTATATACTGATTTTAGTAGAATTTATTTGAAAGTGTCTCTTACTTGTTTTATGCTTCACATTGGCTATAAAATATAGGAGTTTATATCCAAAACTTGCAAGAATATGGCCAATATTTGCTCTTAAAATTTGGAACTTATAATATTGGGCACCTACTATAGCACTATACTTAGTAAGTTCATCTCACAGACTAATTTGCTAGTATAACATGTATGATGCTCATTAGGTGCTCTATTACTATGGTCTCATTCTAAGCTAAGAAAAACTTATGTTAGAATTTTTAGATGAGGAATTATCATTATATGCCTTGCTATTTGGACCAGCATGCTTAATTTGGTTGCTATACTTACAATGTTTCAGCTATTGTATCTGCTGGATTTTGTCAGATATCTATCATTAAATTTAGTAACCTTGTTGATTAAAACATATCTGGTTCCCTGATAGCTGAGTTCTATTCTTGTGTTTGGTGGTAGTATTGAAAAGCCATATATACTGGCTCAGTGGAAGAACTGGACAAGTGGTACAAAGAAAAATAAGACTGGTAAGTATTAACTGACATGAGTTATCTCTCCTAAGCTTGGAAAGCAGAATGAGAAGAATCTATCCCCATGGATTGAGTAAAAGATTTGGTTCAAAATACTGAGAAGCTACTATGTATAATGACAGACATCTGAAGAAGGACTGTGAGTACAGCAGCTGAAATGTTACAAGTATAACAACCAAAATGAATATGCTGGTCCAAATATCAAGGCATGTAAATAAGCAAAGTTTAGTCAATGAATTTGAAAAAATATCATCAATAATGAGATGCACGATCTATGCATGCCATTGTGTATTTACATTATTCTATTTCAAAGATCAATTCAAAGGTAGTTTCTTCAGTGAGAATATTGACTTTTTACACCATTTATTTCTTTATATTCATCCAATGAATATATTTACAAGGTTTTGCTAAATGCATAATGCAGTGATTTATTCTGGTCTGATATTAGCATATTGGCTTTGCTTACACTTTTTCAGCCTTTACATTCTCCTACCTTCTTTGGGAATGTGTTCCACAGGAAAACCTTCAGTCAGTTTCAAATGAAACCCTCTAATTTACTGAAAAGTACCTCACTTCTTGTTTAGTATATCTGATGTCCTTTCTAGAAATTGAGCTCATATGTTCTTTTGTCAACAATCTTTCTTATATAGTCACCCCAATCTTCATTCTAAATATTTCACTGTACTTTTGAACTATAAACTGATCTATGAGTATGCTTAAAACTTATAGATTCTTGTATGGATAAAAAAAAAAGATTGAACATATTTGCCAGTACTACCTGCTGCATGGTTAGATCATTGGTGACTAAACTGGTTCCCTGCAACAGGCTTTTCTTGTGAGGCGGGTAGCTTGTTACCCAACAGGGGTAAAAACAAAACATATCAAAGGATAGGTGAATCTTTTTGTCAGGTCAATATCTATCAAGCCACAATGGGGTAGACTGGGCTTCATAGCTATGTATGCAGCCAATGTAGTGAAGATACTCCATCACTGTTGAAGAGCACCCTAGACTGAAGTCAATAGCCAGAGTGGAGTGTTTCTCAGATGGGCTCTGACAGGTCTACTTATCCAAGACATGCTATGCATGAATGAATACATCTCTGGCTTTTAACCTAGATATGTTGGGGTCAGGTGCTCAATTGCACAGTGACCTTAAAACCACACCCACTGATGATAATGATGATTTTCTAGGAATTTATCAGGAAAACAACAAAGTTGAGGATGTTAGTACCCACCTTAGAAAAAGAATCTTTAAACAATAAATTTCTATCAATATTTCAGGATGCATTCTTAAAACTATTCAGATTCTTTAGAGTGTGTAGAGGAATTATAAGTCTGAGAAAATAATTATAAACCCCCTAACATTTATATATACAAAACCACTTGTAAAAATGAGAAACAAGATGTGGAAACAACAAAAAGAGTATTATTATCTGGTTGTTATGTGGTGTTGGAGACATGAGAGACAATAATACTGAGTAAAATTGTGTGTTTGAGGTCAAATATAGATCAAAATCCAAAAAAATGATAAAAATAAAGAATAAGTAAAGTGTATACAGTCTTTCTCATAATTTTTTTTATAGATGTGTGTAATGAGTGTCTATATAATTTAGTTGGAAAAATACAGGAAGTGTCTGGGGTTTTCTTACCTCAAATTTTTTTCATTGATAAAAGATTGTTATGTTCCAGGCCAATAGGAATATATACTTGAAAAACATGGTAGATAAAATAAGTAAAGGTTTATTGTAAAAACCAGTACAATAAGAATAAAGGTAACAGTTATGCACAAGGTCGTCGCAAGTCAATCCAGTAGTGAGTGCTAATATTGGAAGGTCAGTAGTTCTTGCATAAGTCTGAGTCATACTCAACAGATCCCAGCTAGAATATTTAGCTACCCACCCCCACGAGGGCTGCATGTAACACAAAGCTGGTTTAACGTGGGTTCTCCGAGCCTGTAGGCTCAGCCAAAAATATTCCATTTTTGAACCCGCAGAAACAGGTTCAGGGTCAGTCTACCTCTCTGAATGAGACTCTGCCATTTGACGGAGCCTTGTCCAGGTTACTCTCTGCCCAAAGGCAGAGAGTTCGACTCTTTATCTGGAACAGGTCATAGCTAGACTCTGTAGTCTATTGACTTACAGATACTTATAGGTAGTTACTACCTATAGTGTAGTCACTCATGGGGGTGACAAGTTATTCTATTATGATAAATGTTACTATTACGGCCTGAAAAAGGAAAAGCAGATGAAATTTTTGCTGATGCACATGTTAACGACCTGTGCATGTGAACTGCTTTTCTGATAGTGGGAATGTCATATGTTTGTGTGTGTGTAGAGGAGAAAAGTGTTGTGGCCAGTATTGTGTAAAAAATTAATTATAATGAAATAATTATAACAATTAATTTTATCATTAATTCACTCATTCTAAATCAAAGAGAATCAACTCTCATTGATTTAGAATGAGTGAATTAATGATAATTATAAATGTTATAATTATTTCATTATTATTTTTTACACTATAATGGCCACAACACAGTGACAGTATAATTAATTTTTTATTTATTTATGTTTTTATGGTTACGGTTACAACAAGTATGCTCTAAGTTGCACAATCATATGAACAGAAAATTGACTAAAAAATCTGCTTGAAATGAGACAGATTGAAACATTATAAATTATAAATATTGTTAAATATTTGAGCTTAACAACTTTAACAAAATATTGCAATAACAATTACAAAAATGAATGCTGGTCATTATTTTAAGAAGTAGATAGAAATAAAAAGATTTGAAATTGACAACTTTTTTCATTTCACTGAAACATCCATTAAATGTTGCAGGGGCTGGGCTATTTTTTGACCTGGCCTAGCTGCATGCACGCAGACTTGGGTTCCCCACATTAAACTAACCTTGTGTCACATCCTACCAGTGTGAGACTGCAAGAAAATACAATTGCTTTTCAGCCTTTTGGGCTGAGATCAGTGTAGTATCTGTTCTTACCAGCTTAATCTGATTCTCTCTCTCTGCTTCTATCTTCCCTTCTTTCTTTCTCCTTTCTTTCATTTTCTCACTGAAAACAACTAATGCCTTTTCCCCTCTTTCCACATGATCAAAACATGGAATAGTCCATTATTTATGAGGTATTGACAGGATGTAACAGTTGTGCTAATTAATTGAGGGAAGCACATGCATAATTATAATAGGGTTATAAATAAGATTGAAATAAGATAGTGAAACATTATAAACTTTCAATGGGCAACTATTGGTATCATTGCTTTTCAAAAGCTTTCTTCAAGATAGTACTTTGTAGTGAGTATGAAATAATAATATTTGCCTTTATCCACTTCCTTCAATTTTGGGCGAGCTAAGGAAAAAGATGGAAAGAAATTTGTGAGCCTATGTTAAATTTTCTTTGGACCAATGAAAACCTTGACTTCACAGAGATTGGTCGATGAGCTGAGAAAAGATGGAAACAAATTCATGAGCCTATGTGAAATTTTCCTTGAACCAATGAAAACCTTGTTTTCACAGGAATTAGCCATTGAATCTAGAAAAAAAGAATTAAAAGAAAATAGCAAGTTTATGCAAAATCCTTTTTGATATAAAATAAGGAAAAAAATAAGTTAACAGAAGAGTGTCTGAAGTCATGTGAAAAGTTTTGTTTCTGTTTACGTGTCTAGCATTCAAATTTTCACCAGTGTCAAATTACTCACTAATTATATTATTGGCTTTAACCAAGCACTTGGCTCTTCAAAGCACTTTATTTCAGCAATACAAGAAAGCTAAGTATTTCAAAATATCTTTCTTTGTTTACTTTTGAATGTTTGCATCCATATGTTTTGTGAACAACGAGGTCTTTTACCTCTGTTTTAACATTTTTTAATATTATTTTGTGTCAGATCATTTAATCTGTAGTATGAATATTTCATCTCCATGACAATTTGTTGAAACTATGGACTTTAAAAATTTCTGATTTATTTTCCTGAACCAAGCTACTGTCACAACTTCACGCATGTAAATTTATAATTAAATTCCTTATTTTGTTTTGTTAAAGTTACCGGTATGTTTCCTCATCCTTATCTGCCTCCATTAACCTTCTTTTTGTGGGTAAATCAACTGTTCATTTTAACCCCTAAGCCCATGCTACTATAACTTTATTGAATAACAAAACAAAACAAAAAAAAAAAATAGCATTTTATAAACAGAAAAATAATTCCATTTTTCTTCACACCAAAAGCATTAAATCAGTTTAGATTCTTCTAAAATTGAGCTGATCTGTTAACCTGGGAAAACATTTCATCTTTACATTCATAAACATAGCAAAGAGAAAGATTTCCTTGCCTGAGAATTGCAATGTTATACTCAAAGCTAGATGTATTAAATTTTGTATGTGTTTAAATTAAATAATTCAAACAAGTGAGTAAGATGGTTAACAATAAGTGAATTCAAACCAAAGTCAATTATTGGAGATTTTTGTTATTTTGGGGAATTTCTTACAAATCTTATATAGGGAGAACATTCTTAAATCTGAGTTCTTTTTAAAGATTTCTTATGTTTAAGTAAAACCAATTCAAACACGAATTAATAAAAGAATAACTTGCAGTCTCACACTGGGTGATCTTCAGATATATTTATCCTTATCTTGGCTGTGTCTTTTTATAGGTAGAAACTTGGAAGAGCTTTTCTTTAAAGGCTATTATTAATATTTTCTTTTATTAGGTTGGTGCAAAAATAATATCGTTTTTTGATGTTAAAAAATACATCAAAAGACGATATTATTTTTGCACCAACCTAATAATACAGAGAGATATAAGTTGTAAGTCACCAAATATGCTAGTCATATAAATATTAGGTTGGTGCAAAAATAATGTCGTTTTCTCATATATGTTACTATGTGAGAAAACATTATTTTTGCACCAACCTAATATATGCATATTTTCTCAACATCAGTTAATACCAATTTTATTGTGAAAATATCAACCTTCATAATAAACTCTCACAGGTGGAATGTGGTAAGCCTCTCACTACTCTATTGCTACTTCTACGGCTCTGATGAACAACATTCCTTGATTTTGTTTGTTCTGACCTTCACGGCAAGGACATGCCATGCTACTTACATTGTAGCAAAACACTCACATTCCTTCCATATTCTTTTAGTGAGAAGTAAGTTCCATTTGAACAGCTTCTTCCAGCAAACCACTGCTCTGTGGAACTGACTCCCAAGAGGATATTTCCCTGATCACTACAATCTTAACCTGTTTAAGTCTAGGATTAACTATTATCTTCCCTTCTGTCTGTACAAACTGCCTCTTAATGTAACACTCTATAACACTCTATCTTAAGTGACCCCTGGGCCTTGTACAGGTTGAATATTACAGTAAAAAAAAAAAATAAATAAAAAAATAAAATTTGACATAGAGTATATATATATATATATATATATATATATATATATGTGTGTGTGTGTGTGTGTGTGCGTGTGTGTGAAAGTGGATACTGAGGTCAACAATGCGTGGAGACAATTTATTTCATGCTTGAATGCTATCTACAGTGTCCACTTTTATATAATTTTTTAATATATATTTTGTTCTTGATATTGAGCACTTTTATCCATAAATATACCATGCCATAAAACTATATATGTATATATATATATATATATATATATATATATATATATATATATATATATATATATATATATATAGTGTTTTATTCTTTTATATACTTTTTTCCAGATTTAAAAAAAGACAGTTCACAAAGGAATAAGGTATGATATTTTTTCTTTTACTTTTTGCATAACTTCTTAAATTTTATGCCAATATATGATGTTTACCTAAAAAGCTATGAAAATGTTTTTCCTCTTGGTTTTGATCATTCATCTCAGTCTGTTCACATCTATCTCAGTCTGTTCATATCTATTTCAGTATCTCAGTTTGTTCACATCTATCTATCTATCTATCTATCTATCTATCTATCTATCTATATCTATCACAGTCTGTTCATATATATCTAAGTCTGTTCACATCTATCTATCTATCTATCTATCTATATCTATTACAGTCTGTTCATATATATCTATTTAAGTCTGTTCACATCTATCTATCTATCTATCTATATCTATCACAGTCTGTTCATATATATCTAAGTCTGTTCACATCTATCTATCTATCTATATCTATTACAGTCTGTTCATATATATCTATTTAAGTCTGTTCACATCTATCTATCTATCTATCTATCTATCTATATCTATCACAGTCTGTTCATATATATCTATCTAAGTCTGTTCACATCTATCTATCTATCTAAAAATGATTGTTTCCAGCTTTCTATCTCTCTATCTGGATATCAAAGCTATTAGAATATATGTACAGTTAAAATATCTAATTTTCCTAAAGGAACTTATACTGGCCAAATACCCATCTTATGGACAGAGAAAAGTAAGTTGCCATTGAAGTTCTATTGCCTTCCTAAAATTTCTGTACAAAAAGTATTTACAGCAAGACATCTAATTTACAAAGTTCTTTTTGTCATTATGCTACTCTAGACATAGCTGCATAGAGATGACCATGAGATTTGAATAATTTTCTAATGCTTATAATAAAAATAAATTCAAACTTATAAGTTTTTATTCTTTCTTTAAATAATTTGGTATAGTTTAATGAAAATCTAATTAATTTGACTTATTTCAGATAATTCCATAAATTTTTTTTCAATTCTGACAATTTGTAGTAATGTGAAATGTCAGATGACAACTATGCTTATTACAATACCTAATGCTGTAGGTTTTTTAACTTACAATTGAATTTTAACACAGCAGGTATAAATTCTTTCTATACAAACATGGGGAATTAAAAGAATTATTGATAGAAACATTGTTTATTATATATGATAATTTTTATATGTGAATTAAAAATAACAAAGATAAAATATTTATTAAAATATGGGTTTAAAAATTGTTATGCAAATTAAATATTACCATTTTTGTTGTAAACACCATTTGTTATATATATATATATATATATATATATTATAAACTGTTACATTGGAACGTGCAAATTACCATGACAAAAATGCTTATTTGTTTCACTGTCTAATTTATACATCTCATCTGGTGGTTAACATTAACAATAACATTAACTAATGAGATATTTAAATTCGACATTGAAACAAATAAGCATTTTTGCTGTGGAAACTTGCATGTTCCAATGTAACAGTTTATAATAAATATCTGTTGCTCTACTCTTGTATTGAGCCCTTGTTTTTAATTAATATTATGAATGTTTGAATTTATATTCTTTTTGTTCTTTTACATTGGTGTATATATATATATATATACATATATATATATATATATATATATATATATATATATATATATATATACATATACATATATATATATATATATATATATATATATATATATATATATATATATATAAACAGAAGTTTGATACCAGAGAGCTTGTAAGTTGTTTTGAACAAACAAAACTGCATTTTTTCCTTTTAAGGTAACCTTTTTGGCCAATTCTGCATCAAAAGAATTCTTCTTGTTATAATTGCCAAATAGAATATTAACGAAATTTGCAAAGTGACAAACAGCCTAGAAGAAAACAAGGAACTATGACTAAAATGTGATTTATTATCAAAAAGGCCGAAAAAAAGGGGGAAGATGGCAATAACCAGAATAAATAGTTCCAGGACTCACAAACCTCCTTTATATATTTATATATATATATATATATATATATATATATAATAAAAAGAATATTAGTTTTTAAACCTTTTTATTATATCCTTACCCTGTCCTGGACATTGAGTTCTACCAGGATTCTATCCTCTTGGAATTATTTTTTATACAAATATATATGTATGTGTATGTATGTATGTATGTATGTATATATACTTATATATTTTAGATATATGATTGCATATGTATGTGTATATTTACCACCAATATCATCAATCTATATATATATATATATATATATATATATATATATATATATATATATATATAATGTTTGATAGTAGTGGTATGTGCTAGGCTGTTTTGCTATGCTGATTTAAGGTGAGGACAAACAGATAAAATTTAGCCTTATGCGAATATATAAAAGAAAAATTTAAATTATGTTTTCCTTTCTGTTTAATTAGCCAAGAGTCATTTACATGTATGACATCTTTGATTCCAGTCATCTGGCTACAATATTGCTGGTGGATGTGGTCCCGATATATGGGATAACTATAAGAAAGAAAACTTTGTCCATCCTGAAAGTAACCTCACTTATCCAGGGAATACCTCAGAATCTCAGATGGCCTTTGTCTGCTGTATCCTGCCCCAAAGCATCTCCAAAAATACAGATACTTCTGGTGAGAAGCAGTTTCTTCTAATTTGATTTTTACATATTTTGTTTTCAGCCATAATATTGAAATAATACTTTAATTATCAGGACAATAATAACAATAATATGGAGTGTAAACTCATAGTTCAATGGTATCAGTATTGGACTCCATGTTAAAGATGACAAAAGGTTTAACAATGTTTTACAATTATGATTGCCTATGGCAAGGGAGGAAGTTTTAAATAGTTAAGAAAGACAAAGAAACTGTTGTTAATAATAAAAAAAGAAACAGCTGAAATTTTTTGGAGACATACTGAGGAAATAATTATTATAATAATAATTGGTCTTATCAATGATATTTGATAATTATTTCCTGTTATTTATTATATAATGAATATTATATTGTGTCTTGCACTACCTGATGATTGTGTGACTCTAACATTAATTTTATGTTCACATGAAACTTCTAGTTGCAGACAACAGTAAAATATAAGTTCTGTTTTTTCCTTATATATTTTATATTTGCCCTGTCTTTGTGTATATTTCATATACCTAACATTGAACAAGTTGGCAGTCAGATGCAAACTGTTATAATGAACCTACCTGTCAAACCCTGGTTTGTTTCAGCGGATGGTGTCAGCTGAAGTGTGTGCGCCATGGAGTGGTGATCCATGGACCATCTCAAGCAATTTGCAGCCAAGGCTTTCAAGCTCAAAGATTTTTCTTCTTCTCACATTTCTCAGAGCTTGCATCTGGCAAGAGACTGCATGGAACCTCATGTCATTGATTCAAGGATCAGCTCAAAAAGACCTTACTGAGGACAGAAATCGGTCCATCCATTTAGGAAACATAAGCTGCAGAAAGAACTAATTGAAGAGCAGAGAAGTCCATGAAAAATAACATCCTTCAAAAACACCAGAAGACAAATAGAAAAGATGAAGAGATCGCAAAGAAAAGTTTGAGTATTAACTGGTCAGCTTCACATCCATAATACTAGTGCATTGGATGTAGTGTACAGATACACTTATTTTAATATAAAAGAAAAAAGAGAAGTGATTAAAAATTATTACCAGTAATACATTTCTGAAAAAATATTACAAGCAATAAAAATCTTGTCAGCATTAAATAACTCATTGAAGTCGATATGTTGTAAAATGAAACAAACCAAACCAATCAAAAGGGATGATGAATAAAAAATAAATGTATACAAAAGTTGTTACATTAAGTAAATGTTCAAATACTAAGATATTGAGAGACCAACACTTAGAGAAAAAGGTCAAGAAATTACATACTGGTCATGCTATCATTGAGGATAGAATTAGAAGGATAAAAATGTGCCTTGTGCCTGTAGTTTATTCTGTCAGTTCAAAACATCAATACATAAAGGAAATGTGAAGGTTATGGCTAGATATACAACTATTATTTAAAAAATATTTACTGGAGATTAATTAAGTGGGTGCTTATATTTTACAAATATTAGGTTGGTGCAAAAACAATGTCGTTTTCTCACATAGTAACATATGTGAGAAAACGACATTATTTTTGCACCAACCTAATAATAATCCTATAAATATCATGTAAATCATTGCTAATTCTGTTTCAGCATTTTATTATGTCTCTCCTGTAAATAACAAATATAAACTCAAACTTTGTATGCTGGGCTTCTGATACATACCTGCTTTATAGAAAATAAATTTTTTTTTATAAAACTGGTTTGTTGAATACTTGCCGACACAGAATTGTCTTGTGCAGAACTGTTGGGTCACACAGTTCAGCTTGTGTTGGTGGATTACATTGGCCTGTAACTTTCAATACTTCAAAAACCAAGCTTGTATCATTTAATCATTACTGATCAAACCATGATTATTTTTTTCAGTCATGATGAAAGCTTGCACTCTCATTGAGGCACCATGCTTTGAATTCCTATTTGGTCTCAACTTCACTTTAGACTTGAAGTGGAACTCATATATATGATCCGTTGTTAGAGATGCTGGGAAATTGTTGGCTCATTCTATCATTCCAAGAAGAATCTGACTCCTTCCTTCAGAGTATTGGTGCTATATCTGGGCTGGAGCTGTACAGTCCTCACTTTTCAACCATGACGGAATTCAAAAACAAGACTATCACTATTTATTGCTATTTTCATGGTAGATGTTCAGATGAGCACTCCATTCATTAATTCCACCAGTTCAGACCTTTATTGCTAAGACATGCTCTCCTACTTCCACAGAGTCAAATCACCCTCATTACATAGTTTCATTCTAAGTTTACATATCACTGGAATGTGATTGCTCATGCATTCGGCACTTGGGTATCTTTTGAAGTGTAAAACTGCATTACTGAATCTCTTATTGATAGTCATATAGCCGATTTGGGTTTTTGTTTCACCTCCTGGTCTTCTCCATGTCCATAAATGTCTTGAATGCTATTCTCCACTTTCAGTTTCTTTTCCATAGAGGCAATGTCACAAGCCTATTGCTACACTATTGCAACTTCCATAGCAAGTGTTCAGATGAGCACTCCATTCATTAATTCCACCGGTTCAGACCTTTATTGCTAAGACATACTCTTCTACTTCCACAGAGTCAAATCACCCTAATTTCCTCTGTACTATATTAGACAATGAAAATTTGCTATATGTCTATATCTTTCTCCTTCACATTCAAGTCAATCATGAGTCTGTCATATTGCAATTTGTCTTCCATTGTTACATCTTTAACAGATATTTCGGAATCCTTTTTTCTTTGTTTCTAATAAAATTTTCCTGTTTCTTAATACCTTATGCAGCTTTCCCTATTCCAATGCACTTTCAGATTTCTATATCACACTTTCTGTTGTCTTTCAAAATACTTCTCAGATAGCTAAATTTCTCCAATTCGTAGCTTGCATCTTGGGATGGCTCTCTTGCTTGTAAAATTTATGGTTTGATCTTTCTTCTCACTTTGTCTAGGAGTTCTTACACTTTATTTTGCATTTGATATCATCTGTATATCTTGCACAATAGAAATAGTAACTTGACAATGATTTTATTGTCAGGTGACAACAGAGTTTTGTTGTGATGTGTTAAAAGTTATTCAGTGGTATTCACAAATTGCTCAGTACATCTACTAATGTGACCAAGATTACTACTACAGTTGCTATTTCATATAGGTCTTTTAGATTTTTCTTACCTCTGTAAATTAGGCAACATCTCACATTTAAATGTATCAATACATCTCTTTTGCTTGGCAATCTTAGTCTTGCTTATCTTATGTTGTACTCATGATATTCTTCTTCCATTGTTGCATCTTTGTTGGCCCTTTCAGAAAGCTCTTGGTCCTGTTGATCATCTGTAACCATTTGTCTCATTCCTGTAGGGCCATGTTTTGCTGTTGGTCCACAAGATCATAACTGGGAGGGCTTATGAAAAGCTCTTCATCCCTTTCCCTCTCATAAACTTCTTGGAGCCTTATTTGATCTACATGGGCTACTATGCTGTTACTTTTTTGTTACTGTTATTTTTTTATATAATGGCAATGTAGTTGTCACTTTGCATTATAAGATTGGTGAGAGCCATATTTAGGCCTTAAGTATCCCCTGGGCTAATAAAATTTGGGTCCCTTCATTATGCTTGATCCAACCTCACATCTATAAAAAATATTTATTTTTAGATGATGCTACATCAAAAATCTATATGTATATAAAAAAGATGCACCAAAATCTAAATGGAGCCCTTCAAGGGACTCTATCAAATTTAAAAACTCACTGCAACTGAAGGTGTCGAAATACTCTATATTATCTCAAATTAGTTCAAAGGAGCCCCATTAAATCTGAAAATAATCTCCTCTGTACTTATATATTTATATTTTTTTAGTTTTATCAGGGTCCCAAGACTAGAGGGCCTTAGGAGCTTCTCTAGTCTTGGGGCCCCTGGGCTGCAGCCCATACTAGCCCATAATGTAAATCCAACACTGAGATTGGCTCTTTCCAAATTCAACTCCTTATTCATCTTATGCCACGTTTGTAAAAATTTGGGATTTTGAATTTAATGTTATGGTTACATATATAAATTCCTTTGTGGTATTCAAATTACTATTTATGTTTCCTAGACATTTTAAAAAACACAGTTTTATTTTTTTCTTAATTGGTATTTACTAAACTTTGCTTTGTTTGGTAAAAGGCCATAAAAGTAGAGTATTTAATGGTAATGAAACTTGTTAGCAATGAACTGTGAAATTAACTTTGGCCAGTACATGTTTTTTAGCTTAATAAATATTTTTATGTCTGTTATTTTTTTGTTTTTTTAGAAAATGTTTATATTAGCAATATGATGTTAACTGACTTGAAAGGTGAAGATTTGAAAAACCCACAAAAGGTAAGACAAAATCCATGAACACAATTCTTCTTCTATTTGCCATGTCCCTTCAGGAAGTGGGTGATTATGACTCTTCACAACTTCCTGTCCTTTGTAGCTCTTAGCATTGTTTGTCTTTTTGCTATCTCTCCTAATCCCTGTTCTGCTAACTCTTTACACAAGCTTGTTAAGTAGGTTGTTCTCTGTTTTCCTCTGTCTGCCTTGCCTTCACTGTTCTGTGAGTGTTAAATTCTCCAAGCCCTCTTTCCTCATTATGTGCTTTAGAAATTTCATTTGTCTCTTTTTGATTCTTAAGTATATGTCTTTTTTGTTTCCATTTTCTCTAAAACTTTATCATTGATCACATATTCATTCTATTGTATTCTCAACATCCTTCTGTAGAACCACATTTCTGTTGCTTCAAGCTTCTCCTTCATCTGTGAGATCATCTAGCATTCACTGCCATACAGGAGGATTTATATTACATAATAGTCCAGTACTCTTTATTCACAAAAACTAAAGTCAGATTTATTCTTTGATTTTTCTTGTACAAATACAATTAAATTTATTTTTGAAATTATACCAAACTTTCTTAGGAATGTGATGGATCTTTTATTTATTAATCCAAAAGAATTTTTATTACTTAAACATTATTTTTAGTGGATACTCATATCTGAGTGGATGCTCCATTCATTTATTAAACAGTATACTTATTTTTTTTTTTGTCTACTATCCTGAATTTCCAAGAAATCTTAGAGAAAAATATGTGCTCTCTGGAAGTATTCGAACTTGTATTTGCCTAGGGGAAACCAACATTAGATTTGATGTACTTTGGACCTCTCGGCTATGGCATGCATTGATTACTAAGCAATGGCACTATGTGATTAAAGTCACTATTCAGCTTCGTTTTTTTTTTTCACAATTCTATCATGCTTGTCCTAAAGCTGGACATTTTTTATCACACAAGGTGATTCAATTACTCTTCGATGTATTGAATTTTTTAATTAACTTTGATTTTTGCAGAAACTCCTTAGATTTATCCAAGTACATTTTAGTCAGTTGTAACCATTCTAAAATTTTGTGTTTATATCAAGCATCACACAAAATTACTCTCATCTGTATCAACTCATCTTCAATGGTCATTTCTCCAGTGTAAAATTTTTCAAACTCACAGAATCTGGAAGCCTCTCATAGCTTGTGTACATACTGTATTGTTGTTTTGTTTGGTTCTTGTTTGCTCATGAGAAACTTTGTGCTCTTAACAATAATCAACTTCTTTTTCAGCTGAAAATTTCTCTTTATAATGTCCAAAATTTGTGAAAAGGTCAAATCTTCAATTTTCTGGGATACTCCATAACAGAGATTTTTCTGATGGCCTCACACCCTGTTGAAGCTAAAAAGAGATTTGTAATCTTATTCGCCCCATCTGCAACTTTGTGGTCTTTTAACTTCTAGTCTTGTAGCTGGACAGCAAAACAATGAATCCAACAGTGTTAGAGATCCTACTGGCAATGTCATATTGTTGTGATGTCTACTAGTCTGTGACATAGAAGTTTTACCTCCATACCAAGTGATGACTGAAACAAGGAAAACTACTTTCAATATATATATATATATATATATATATATATATATATATATATAAATTCAGATTTAACTAAAAATATATCTATAAATAGACAATAAGAATAAAGACAAAAGGAAAACTTATCTTTGCTGTCATGTTTCACAGATTTTTTTTAATTTTGTAAAACTCATGACATTTTTGATTCTGTTTATAAATACATGTTGCACAATAAAATCCTTATATTTGCCTTGCTAAAGTCCATATGCATATATCTATCCATCTATCTATCTATCTATCTATCTATCTATCTATCTGTATATATATATATATATATATATATATATATATATATATATATATATATATATATATAAGGGTAAAATAAGACCAATGTACTTACCATTGGCTGAAATAGATTTATACCCACATGAGGTAATTTGGGAATTTTTTGCTGTGTAATATTTATATATATATATATATATATGTATGTTTCATGCATGAATGCAATCTTCATGGCCTAAAGATTTTCTTCCAGCATAAAGCAAACTGTCACAACTCGGTGTAGATCACATTCTCCACTTTTATATTTACACATACTCTATCCCTGATATTGACCACTTTTACCCATAAATATAACATAATTTAAAACTACATTTTTGTCATATATATATATATATATATATATATATATATATATATATAATGCCTGACAATTGCATTTAGCATGAAACAGACTGGCTGTTGACTTCAATGTCCAATATATATATATATATATATAGGCAGCAAGAATTCATCTGAACAAGTTTTGTTAAATTCAATCCACGAGGTATGTCTGTTTAATTTCTTATTGTATTTTTATGATTTTCAAATAAGATATTGTGCATTGACATCAAAATTGTGGTTAAACTGTTCAAAGGTCATGTTTTTTTTCTTTCCTTTTTGTTCATATATTTACAACCATCTCAACCATTATCAAGAATTGGTATCTACCACTCTGACATTAATTCAGTTCTTGATAATGTCTGAGATGATTGAAAGTGCTTAAGCAAAAAGAAAAAGAACAAAAGTACTTTGGATGGATTATATTCTGTTTTGATCCTGGTGTACAACATCTTATTCGAAAATTGTAAAAATGCAATAAAAAATGAAACAGACAAACCAAAACCTTTTTTTTGTGTATATATATATATATATATATATATATATATATATATATATGACTAAAGCAATCTTTATTTGTTTCTCTTTATAACAGATTGGTCAGCCCATTGAGCCTTCTGAAGCCAAAAAAGTTTCTTATTTAGTGAGGGAGTTGATGGAACATTTGCATGCAAATGAAAATTTCTTAAACAAAGATTATCCTACAAATAAAAAGATGGCAGCTGAAACAGGATCAAGTCCACCAGGAAGAAGAATGTCCTGGGTAGATGCAGTGAATACAGAGAAGTCTAGTTCTGCACGCTTATCACAGTGTGGTTCACCAATTCTCTTCTGTTATTTACCTCCAGAATTTCTACCCAAGGCCCACCAGGGTAAGAAACAATTGACTGCCTTGACATTCTCAGTCTTTTCTCTATTATTAGGACTGGTCTGTTTATATTGGCTGAAGTTATGAGATTAAGTATTGTCAATTAGTCCCCTAAATTATTTAGAATAGTACCCCTTTTAGTATTAGTACTTTTTACTACAATGTTTTAGCTGATGCATTCAGGGAGTGTATTACACACTTTGAACAATGAATCGATAAGTTGTATAACTGAGATGGTGTCAGGATGTTAATATCAAAAAAGAAAAAGGAAAAATTAGTTGAGGTTTCTTGATGAAAAAATGCAACTGAAGAAGGTTGGAGAATGGATTAGCTGAAATGTTGAAAACATCAAAGTTTTTGTTCAAATAATTCATAGTTTACTTGTGCCAGTATTTGATATAATCCATGTAAATATTGGGTTCGAATAAAAGCTTATTGTGTTTTTTTAATAGTTGGCATTTGAATATGTTATTTTGTTTCACATGTGACTGAAATTTATTACACACACACACACACATGTATATATACTAGTGTATCCATGCCACCAAAATTGATGACAAGAAGGAATGCTTTATAAGTAATATGTATTATATTGTAAGTAATTTTTTTTAAATCCAAGTGTAATTTTGTAATTTAAAATAGTTCGTTGTTAACATAAATAACTGAACAGTGTGCAATTTATAAACACCTCAGGAAAGATATCCATATTTTGTATCTTCATTGTATTTGTGTGTACATGCACGCACACACACACACATGCATAGTTTTTATACATGTGCTTTTGTGATACACCTTGGGTGTTCTTGAGAGTCAAATTTACTGAGAAATTAGAACATCATTGCTAGTGATAGTTGATTCCACAAGAAGAAAAGTAACTTTATGTGAAGTTTAATTCAAGCTGAAATAAAATATAAACCTCAGCCAAGTTTTGTCTGACATATATTTATCTCCTCTCTCTATCCCTTTCTATTCCCCCTCTCTTTTTCTTTCATTCTTCCTTTGCAGTTGTGTATCTATTTCTTTTTGTGGCTACTTTCCTTCACTCCTTTATCTTTGATCATAGTTTGCAGTGAGAGAGAAAGAAGGGGATTGCTTTGTAGTTTGTCAGTGTGGTAGTTTTTTTGTGTGTGAATGTGAGTGGGATCATGACTTTTGTGTGTCTCATGTCAAAATTTTGCACACTGCCCCTCAATTGTTACACACAAAAAAAGTAAATATATATATGTGTATGTGTGTGTGTGTGTGTGTGTGGCATATTATATTTAAGGATATATATTCTGAAAGGTGACATTTCAATGTATCTTACAATATGATTCATGTGTAGATTGTGATTTTTTAAATGTTTTTATGTTAAAATTGAAAATAAGAGGAAAAAGAGATGCATTTTCAACATTTACTCTTTTATTTCCACAAAGGGAAAAATGTTGTACAAACATCAAAAAATATATGTACCATTTATGAGTACTGTTTTTAAATAGTGGAAATTTTGATCTAAAAGACCTACAAGGCCTACAGTTTTGATGATGACCAAATTGAAATGCTGATTAAAACTAATCCAGATTACATAATAATATAATATTACACCTTGAGAGACACCTTGCTATAGCTAACATCCCCAACTAGGCTTGCTAATTTCTTGAACTATTGTAACTTTTCCATCACCACCACAGCATTGCATTTGTCAGCTCATAGTATGATGATACCAGTGTCACTCTGTATGGTCTGTATTACTAAACTTTCTTTACTTGTAATGTTTGATTTGGATGGTCTTACCTTTTCTAGTGCTTGTCTCACTTTCTATCTTAGCTCACCTACTTAGGTATTTGGGGTCTTCAAGGCAATCTCCTCCACTGTAACTATCATATCTAAGTATAGAATATGTCTAATGGTTGTGGCAAAATTAAGACCATAGTTTGGCACTGATTCCTCAGAGGCACTCAATTGCTGAGTGCTAATATTAACAACTGCTCTTACCAACTGTTCTTTCATGTTTTTTTTTTAATCAATTCACTCTGAGCAAGGTGATAATACCATTAAGACTCAAAGGGGCTGCTGTAAGTGAAAGAGGATGAAAAAACTTTATAAGGAACCAGAAATCCAATTCTAAACAGGAAAGCAAAGGATAAACCTCTACTCATTTTTAAAAGTCTGGGGAGGAGTTTGAACCAGACAATAAGTGAACCTATCTACTCTTATTAAGGAAAAAATAAAAATAAATAATCTAAAAAAAGGAAAGCTTTGAATTGCAAACCACTGTCCATCCCAAGAATGCATTGCAATTCACAGATCATAAAATGGAATTTGTAGAAGCATGAACTGGACAATAGGCAAACCTAACTACTTCTATTATGTCCTAATTTCCATAATTAGCAAGCGTTGATTCTTTGAAATTCCTGATTGTATGATTTATCCATTTCTTGATGGATTCTGTATTTGTCTGAGTCTAGCATTATTTTGCTAAGTAATGTCCTGATCTGTTTGGATATTTCATGTTCCAGTTGATGTTTCCTCCAGCAGTTGTAGAGAATCCTTTCCTTCATGATGGTGTATCCTGATCTTTCCTCTACTCTTTTGCTCTACTGGAGCTGACCAATGTCATGATTGATGCAGCCTATATGTATACATTTTTTTTATTTACTTTACAGTAAAGTCTTTAAAGAAGCCAAGCAAGGAACCAAGGAAAACAATGGACACTCCTTCTGCCAGAGACAAAGATGTCAGAAAATCTGCTTCCTCACACAAAGGATGCCAGACAGAAACTAGTAACAAGACTTTGAATAATGGCTACAGGCCAATTGACAATCAGGGAGGAATGTCCTGGTGGATTAGTGCCCCTCCAAGGGTAAAAAAGAAGTCAACATCAAGGATACAACAAATCTACTCCAACAGATTACCACCTCCAGTTCCCCTGGTGACTGTCAAAAATGTTGGTAAAGACTTGTGTTCTAGTCCACCTGAGAGAAAAGTCAAAGCACTCTTGTCACCATATAATAAGGTAAGTCAATAGCAAATTAACAGTTATTTAGCAGTACCTGTGAAAATTTGGAAGATGGTAGTTATCAGGGAAGCAATTAAACACAAGAGAGTTCCATAGGTGGGAAGTTCAAGAAAAGAAACTGTTGGAGTAGAAGTGGATGTTGTATTTAGTTAGTTCGACCATAAAATCGTGGGACCTGATGAAGGTCTAGGAAAGAAAGCTTGTCAGAGCAGTTGCCATGAAAATATTTGTAGAAAAGACAGAGGGAAGCCACTTCACCCCAAGCAAGGTGGGATTGTCACTATTATGCAGGGGGTTACAGGGAATTACATTGAAAGAGAAGAATGAGAATAGGGAGGATTGAGGAAAGGACAGAAGATTAAGAAGATTCAAGAAGACAGAAGATGGTGGTTGATGTTGCATTTGAATTTTTGAAGATTGCAGTTATCAGGGAAGCAAGTAAATGGAAGGAATTTCCATGGGTGGGAAGTGTGAGAAAAGAAACTGTTGGAGTAGAAGTGGTGGTTGCATTTATCAAGTTCAACAGTAAAAAGTGTGGGACTTAAATGCCAATTTAGTAGTACACTTAAATTAATGTAATCAGAGCACTAGAGAAAAAAGCTTCTCAGTGCAGTTGCTATGAAAATATTTGTAGAAAAGACAGAGGGAAGCCATGTCACATTGGTGAGAAAGTGACTGAAGTCGAGATGCCTGGTTAGGATCAATAAGTTTGATTTAGTCAGGTAATAAATTAATAAGATGAAAAAAGGTCATGTGCAATAGGTTTATTACTAGAAATACGGGATAACTGAAAATTATGTTTATTTGATTCTTATAGATTTATTTTAATTCTCATTTGAATGAAAACTTATTTTGTCCGTGTAGATTAAATGACCAAGCTGTTTCTGAGGGGGAAAAAGTTATTTCATATTCCATTTTACATACAAGAGTTTAAAAACATTAAAAATAATTATTATTTTCTTTACAGAAACCCAAACTTGGACTGAATTCCAGCCCTTTGAAAAAAAAACCATTTCTCATCTGATGGAATTGTCAATGATTACATCCAAAAGTGAAGCTTGTGCAGGATTGACACAATAAAAGTCATATAAAATCATTAAAATATCAGTCTGTACCAGCTGCTTATAGATATTTAATGATATTCTTTGTTAAGAGTGTTGAAGAAAATGGGAGATATTCATAATGCAATGTCACATTTCTGGATTCAAAGTGACAATGTTCATAACTTTTTTTATATTTAAGATTTCAACAATATCAAGCTGAAGAAACCGATGCCTTTGCATTAAAATTAAAATTTTTCTTTACTGAAAATAAAATAAATTTCAGATGGAGCCTGTTAAGAAGTTTTAGATATCTGACTTCCTTTCTTGGAAGAATATTTAAATGATGGATTGCTATGTAAGTATACTATGTTTAATATATATATATATATATATATATATATATATATATATATATATATATATGATTTTGTATTTGGGCAGTAATCCCTCTTTTATACAAGTTTTCTTAAAAACAACTGACAAGTTACTGCAGTTAAACTTTTTATTTCATTTTTCTTGTGTTGTAATAATTTTTTTCTTTTCTGGACATAAACTAATAACATCAATAACATCAACTATGAATGTGGCCACAATGTACTGACTGTGCTTGGAAAATAAAAACATAGCTGCATACACAAAAAAATCTATACATTCAGTTAAAAGTAAAAATAAAATCATCCTTGATGATGGCTAAGAGAATAACTGAAATTGCTCAGACATACATAACATTGGACAATTTCTACGTACTTTATGTCCAGAGAAGAATAAAAATTAAAAGAACATAAGCAAAATTAAATAAAAAACCTAACTGCAGTACCTTGTCAGACGTTTTTAATGAAACTACTATATATATATATATATATATATATATATATATATATATATATATATATATATATATATATATATATATGTAATAAACAAAGGGTAAAAAATAAAACTAAGACAACTTAAAGAAAACAAAAGTTTTATCCTCAAATTTGAACGCTGTGAAGTCAGGTTCAATCTTTATCTTGTATAGCTCATGGCTTATGCCTTTAATTGCCAGCTTTACCACAGTTGCAGTTTTTACCAACTATGATTGAATTTTGCTATATATATATATATATATATATATATATATATATATATATGATGAGAAAATTCATAATATTGTGTTTGTCAGAGTGTTTGCTCTCCTTGGCTTCCTCAGGTTCGAATGAAAGAAAAAAACTGTATGTGAGAGAAAATGCCTCGGGATCTCTGAAGATAATTAGTAATCATATATCAAATTAAATGAGATATCTTATCATCTCCAATGTCTAGAAACTTGAGAGAGTGCCTGACCATCTATTGTTTGTTTTGTCTATATCAGAGTTGTTTGTTGTTGATGGATTTTAAATCAGTCCACCAAAACTAGAGTGTGTTTTATATACATACATATATACATACATATATGTATGTGTATGTATGTATGTATGTATGTATGTATGTATGTATGTATGTATGTTGTAAAAAAATTGATGGTTCAGGTGGGAGGAGTAAGGTGGGTTCTTGTTCTTGTCAACTAAAAGCTGTTACCTTTTTTTACCAATTTTTTATAGTTACAAGGTCTTGTGACTTGTTATCATGTGATCACTGAAGTGGTTATAAAGGAAATGTTTTATTCCTCGATTTTTACCCTTCGTTATACTATGTAAGTTATCTGATGGAGAAGCTATGTAGTAGAAATAGATATTTTTATGCAAATTAAGGTAAGTACCTTTGTTCATTTTCCCACCCTGCACCATCACGGATGTTTTTTTTGGGGGGGTTGAGATTTTCTCAACAATATGCATATATAATATTCATACCTGCATATATGCCTACATACATACACAAAGGGATGTATATACATTAGAGGCTTTTTATTTTTTTATATTTAGCTTCTTCTTTTTTGGACATAAGGTGTGCAAAAATTATTCAAATCTTTTGTATATTTGAGTGCTTTCAGCTATTCTTTAGCCATTATCAAGGATGTTTTTTTTTTTTATTTTTAATTCTAATTGAATGTGTAAATTTTTATGGATTCAGTTAGAATTAAAAATAAAAGACATCCTTGATAATAGCTAAAAGAATAGCTGTAAGCATCTGAACATACAAAATATTTGGACAATTTTACACACCTTATTTGCAGAAAAGAAAAAAAATTATATGCACACATGAAAAATTAAATAAAAGGCTTAAATGCAGTACCTTGTCAGTCATCTTGTGGGAAGAAGTTGTTTGAGTGGAAGTAATAGAGTACAAGATTTCCTGTTAGGTATAATGGTTGATTAGTACAAAAATAAAGTTGTTTTAAATATACACTAAAGACTTTCTGTTGTCATGAATTTTTACAAGAAACACCTGACAAAGTAGTTACAGTGTTAACAAAATACTTACTTGTCAATGAACAGGTTAAAACTTTTTTTTTAATTAGGATTCAAGGACACCAAACTAAGAGATCTCTTAAAATCTTATAGGTTCAGAAATGTTCTCCCTTGTTTGACTACTTCAGTAATTTTATTAAAAATACTCCTTGGTAAAATAATGTATTTTACTATTACAAGATTTAACAGAAGGAGATTTTTAGTTGATCGTTCTTAATGAAATAAGGTTAACAAGTCTTATCTGTCTTAGATCTGAAGAATTTATATTCTTTGTCCTATCTTTGACTATACAGTTTGTTCTTCAAGAAGTTCATTTTCTTTACAATCTTGTACATATACATAAGCTGAAAAAGAGTGTCTACCATAAAGCAATGTCAATTCAGTCATCAGATTGCCCACTACTGTAGCTTTGATTCAAGTTTAAGCTGAATCTCTGTCCACTTTTTGACTCTAGTATAAACTAAACAACAAGTTTTGCAAATGGATGTTAGATCAGAGCATGAGAAGGATAATAAAAGAGCAAACATTGCTAAGAGCTATAAAGCACAGGAAGTTGAGGAGAGTCATGACCACTCATATACTGAAGGGACATGGCAAATAAAAGAAAACAGATTGAGTGTAAACTGGATCTGAATCCACCTTTTTGACCTTCTTAACTAGAGTTTAAACTGGACTTTTCCATCATTACCACAGCATTGCATTTGTCAGCTCATAGTATGATGATACCAGTGTCTTTCTGTATGGTCTGTATTACTAAACTTTCTTCACTTGTAATGTTTGATTTGGACGGTTTTACCTTTTCTAGTGCTTGTCTCACTTTCTATCTTAGCTCACCTACTTAGGTATTTGGGGTCTTCAAGGCAATCTCCTCCACTGTAACTATCATATCTAAGTATAGAATATGTCTAATGGTTGTGGCAAAATTAAGACCATAGTTTGGCACTGATTCCTCAGAGGCACTCAATTGCTGAGTGCTAATATTAACAACTGCTCTTACCAACTGTTCTTTCATGTTTTTTTTTTAATCAATTCACTCTGAGCAAGGTGATAATACCATTAAGACTCAAAGGGGCTGCTGTAAGTGAAAGAGGATGAAAAAACTTTATAAGGAACCAGAAACTAGAGTGTCAACTGGATCTGCATCTACCTTTTTGATTCAAGTGTAAACTGGGCTAATTATCTATTAAATCATTGTGATTTTGTTGTATAAGACTTATATTTGAATTTAAATAACCCAACAAAGGTTAAGACATTAAATTAACCAACTTAATTAATCCAAGACCATTGCTAATAAAATGGATCCTGTCTATAGTGACAATTGCTTGACTAACTAATTAAAGCTCTTTAAGTGAAAAAGTAATGCCATAGAACAATTGTTAGCAGGTTAGTCATCACCCTGACTATTGCTTGTAGAGTAAGTTTGATTCTCATTATTGTGACCTTGTGCCAGACTAAGCTAAGCTTAATAAATATTGATTATTCATGTTATGGACATGAGATCTTTTTCATCATCACATGCATACATACTTGCACCCATAAACATAGAATGAAAAGGAACAGCCTTTCTATTTATATTGTGCACATAAAATTAATATTACTCTTGTTATCATAAAAAAAGTTTTCCAACAGATTATAATATTCAATTATTATTAAGATTTTTTATAAGGAAAATCATATGGGTATGTTTTTGCCCACATAAGCAGACTGATTCATAATGTCTGCTGTAAAGCGAAGATTAACAAGCTTATCTCATAATCCATTGCTGGTGTGCTGAATTTGACTCTCACTGGGTGCTTTATAATTTTTATCCCACTGCCAAACTATCTCTGCTTACTAAATATCTACAATATCTGCATTAGTTAACAAGTTCACCTTTCAAGCTATTGTGAGTGGTTCAGGCACTTGAGGCGGAGAAGAAGTCTATGAATATGTCCCTCTACCAAATTTGGTTTAGTTTAGTAAATATCTATATGGATTCTTAGTAACCCTTATTTCAATTTTAAACATTTTCTTGAATTTCAGTGGTTGCTAAATAGAAAATAAGCTTCAAGAAATTTCCATAACAAAACAGTCAAAATACGCATGGAATTATGTGCCGCCAAAGAAGCAAACTTCCTTTATGAGAGATTATAAAAATTTACACAACAAAGTTTTTCACTCAATATCTTTCATAGAAAAATCTTTTGTCTAAGTTAAATTCAACCTCTTTAATCAAAGGCAGACAACTTTTAGACATTGAACATTTCTGAAACAGCAAAGAACTTTTTCTCAAAAATATACCTTTGCACACATTATTACAAACAAAGAAATTGTAAATTGTGTATATAAAATTTAATCTGTTGTTTCAAACATGTATTTTTTGTCGTAATTGAATATCGTTACCACTTGGCTATTTCTTATAATTTCTTATAAATTGTGGATATTGCATATTTTATTTACAGCACAATCTTAAATATCCACGCAACCTTCTTAGATCCACTACAGATTAATGAATAAGACCTTAGTCTAATCTTACTATCTGTAAAAATGTTTTGTAAGGTCATTGCTAAATACAAGTACACCACTGATTTTCTAGCACCCTTTGTTCCAGAACTATGTCTGTTCTACGAGACCGACAGAACTCATGTAATAGCAATTCAATAATAAATCTCTGAACCACTAATTATATATCCCTCTTATCTTTACAGTGTCATATACTGTTAGAAATTTATATTAAAATATTATTAAATACAATGCCACTTGTGACCACCCTGTGAATGTCTGGTAAATGTGTGAAATTCAAATGTTTACTTGTAACTTTTTTTAATTAAAAAAACCCATCAGTTTCTGGAAAATCAATGGTGCACCTGTATTAATATTTTTATGGGACCTTACCCATAATAACATAATGGACTATTCTATACGTAAGAAAAACTGCGCCTCAAGAGGAAGCAGGGAGTTCAGTCCGAAGTCGGCTGACTGGCTGACCGGCTGACCTCTCTGCCTTCAGGCAGGGAGGAACCTGAACGAGGCTACGCTGAAGGGCGGAGTCTCTTTCGGGGAGGTAAACTGACCCTGAACCCGTTTATATGGATTCAAAGGGCATATTTTTGGTCGAGCCCACGGGCTCGGAGATCCCACGTTAAACCGGTCTTGTGCCACATGATGCCCTCGTGGGGGGGGGTGACTAAATACTGTTCAGTCTGAAGTCTGGAGTGAAGTCTGTCAGGAGTCTGTCATTCAGTCAGAGCAAGCCAGTCAGTTGAGTCAGAGGCAGTCCGAAACAGAGTGGCGTTCAGAAAATTACTGCAAGACATTTGAATAGGGATACTGGTCGAGACTACATTGTTCTCCCTACTAAACCTGATTGTTCGTACTAACACTTTCTACTTCTCTGTATATATTCCTGTTTGTAATATATCTGTGCTATTCCATATTCGTGTTCGAGTTCTTCTTTATTGGGTCTACCTTGGACTATCACCATGGTACAAGGAACCGGACCATAACAAATATATATCATACATATAATATCCCTCTATTTCTGACACTTGACAGTCCTGTTTTATACCCCCTAATTTTCAATGTCCAGATTGACAAAACTTGCTAACCCTAAATTTATGTCAGAAATTGTAAACTCACTGTTTAATCATCAATTTTTGTTAGTGTAGAAAATGACTAAAGCAAAAATAGGGAATAGTGAAGTAGAGGTAAAGTCAGTGGGCAGCATTGAAAAAGAAAATAAAACTACATTCAAATATACCTGTGATTATTGCTTCATTTTTTTTTCTTTCACTACTGCCACAATTTGCTAGGTCATATATGTATGTACATAATTTTGACATATTTATATAACTAACTGAATACCCATTCTGCAAACAGAAATGTATGTTCTCATAGATCTTTGCTTGCCTCTCTAAAATATCTGTACAAAAAGTATTTACAGCAAGACATCTATTTTCTAAAACTCTTTTTGTCATTATGCTAAGTCCATTTGAATTTCCTACTCTGAATATAACTACATAGAACTGAGCAGGTGAGAAACATTTAAATAATTTTCTAATGTTTATCATCATCATCCCCTTGACTTTTGTAATCATAGGTGGGGCAATGCAGAAGCCACACTGGATCTCCTCCTCCACAGTGGTCTATCTATGGCAGTCATCAACAATTCTGGTATAGTCATACTTGTCCATTGTTTAACATTATTCAACCAGTTTTTAATGTTTATATTAATAATAATAAAAGTTAATTAAGAAAACTTGCTTTTTTTTCATGTTTAAACATTTCAGTAGAATTTTCAGAAAAATCTGATTATTTTAGATAATTTCATAACATTTATTCAGCTCCATTTTATTAATTTGTAGTAATGTGAAATATCAGACCACAGCAATGCTTATTATTATATTATATTATATTACTGTAAGTTTTCTAACTTCTGACTGAATTTTGACGAGGCATATATAAATTCATTCTATACAGGCAAATAAAAAAAAATCTTTATTGGCATAAACACTGCTTATATATATGGCAATTTTTAAAATTTAAATTAAAAAATAATTTTGTATAACTCTTGCCAGTGATTTTCTAGGTTAAGTAAACAGCTAGTTTTCTTAATATTATTATCTCTTGGTTTTGAGTAGTCTAAGTGCAGAATATAAAATAAAAATATTTTCTGGCTTTAAATAACCTGCAAAAGGTTGATAAACCGTTAAAAAAACAATCAATCAGACTATGAGGAGTCTTTTCTGTTTTAATTATATATTCTAAATTGAATGACTACAGAAAACATGAGTCACTAATGCTTTGCCCAAGCCCAGATGTAATTTATAGACATGAAGTTATTACAACTGCATTCAGTCTGTTTGCTGCCACAGGCAAGATAACTAGTCTTACAATAATGTGTTATTCTTACAATGTTAAAAAGATATACATTGCAGCAAGTAATCAACAGATTAAAGCAATTGTACAAGATCATATATTTGAAAGTGTTTTTTGAGTGTGTTAAACAGAATCATTCACCAACATACCTAATATACTAAGCCAGTGAATGTAAATGACACAGATATACATTGTTATATAGATTATGCAATTACTTATATCTTGTTGCCAAGAATGCAAAATGAATGCAGATTCGAATGTGCTAGCTGGCTTTATATCAAATTCAAAGGGAAGGAAATGTCTGAGGTTGTCTTTTAAATGTAATCATCTTCAGGTAAGAAATAAAAAGGTCATTAAAGGTGAAAAAAATAAATAAATAAAATAAATTTTTATGTCAGTTTCATATTTTTGGCAACTGTTTATGAACAGCAGAAACCAAATTTGATGCATACAAACAAAAATAAATGTGAGTATGAAGAGGGGGGTGCTGAAAACTTTTTGTTCTCATCCACTCCCCAAAACTTGACCAATTGACCAGACATAAGAACTTTGGCGGGGAAAGTGTTTCTTGGTTGGGTCAAAGACTTTTCAGCACCTCCTCATAAAAAGAAAAATATATAGGTAAATAAATTAATACAAATGTAAGCATACACATGTATAAACATATGTAAAATGCTATTTTTTTATAATATATAAAAATATTTATCTATAGTTGATTTTGGGATTCATACTTTCAGCTATCTCTGCTATCTCTTGAGCTATACCTACCACCAAGTAGACACACATTTCAGTAACTAAAGTAAGGCATACTAATTGCTTACATATCAATCTATTAGACTGCTCTGCTAATTCAGTCACAACTGAAGTGTACAACAAATAAAAATGTACTAACGAGACATACCAGTAACACCAGCATTATCACTTGTTTTTTAAATAGTCCAATACTTGTTCAATCTTGAGACAAATGTTGAAACTAAGAGTTGGTTAATTTAATGTTTTTTTTCTTTAATTTTATTTATCATAGGATTTTGATATTATTTATTCATGTAATTATTTATTGAGGGTATTAAATTCTTTTCAATTGTAGTCATTATTGAGTTAATAGGCAGTATAGTATAGATAGTTTTAACTTTTATTAAGACTATTTATATTATTTACTTTTCTAATTCTATAAATCTGATGAGCTTTCAAATGAGACTTTCACCAAATATATATATTTTCTGCAAATAATAAAGTGTATACATGTACAAGCAATAAAGACCTTGGTAAACATTAAAAACACTTCTAAGATTTCCCTGACATTGTGCAAAAACATGACTGTGAACTTTTGCAACAGCTTTATATATATATTTATATATATATATATATATATATATATATATATATATATATATATATAGTCTGTCACACACTCTCACCACACTCTCTATATCACCTTACATCAACTTAAAACTATCCCTTGAAAATGTATAAAAACTAAATGTAAATTTAAATTAATCTTTTCACCCTTGGAAGTATGGTCTGATGAGTCAGGGAAAAAGAAATTCCTTGGCAAAATAAATTATAACCAATGAACACTTAAAGTTGTCTGTATTCATTGTGTATATATATATATATATATATATATATATATATAGGAAAGCACATTTTTTTCTTTAATAAAATTTCTCGGATATTAAAGTCGGTAGACGAAAATAAATAAACATACTGTTTAATAAATCGGGCATCTACATCTACTCAAATATGAGTATCCACTAAAAATAATGTTTAAAGTGATATATATATATATATATATATATATATATATATATATATATATATATTGTGTGTGTGCTATGACTTTGATGACCCAGTATTTATAGAGCACTATTTTGTTTTTAGTGTTATGCTCCTTTACTGAGGCCCTACTGTTTGTCATGTTATTGAGCACACTTTTGATGCGTTTTTAATGTTTGACCCTCAAAGTAATGGGGTTTCTTTGGCACTTCCATTTTGGCTGAATGGATTTTTCCCCTCTTGATGAGCTTAGTTGGTGTGTGCATATTGTTGCAACATCTTGCACTAGCTGATGGGGGAATAAAAATGCCCATTAAAAAAAAAACTAAATAGTTGCTGACTACCTGATGATTATGTGAAAATGCATTAAACTTGTATGATAAGCTTAGTAATTGCTGAGGCTCTCTTTATATTTATTTTCTATTTTATCGCTATATATTTGAAAGGCCTGTGTGTAAGAAATAAATTTAAAAATTTAAAAAATAGGCCATAAAATTCTGAAATCATTTTGTTTTTGAAATTTATTTCATGATACATGTCTTTGAATTTATCTCATGAGTGCTGAAGCTGGTTGAACTAGCCATTGATAGTAAATTCAGTCTTGACAATATACTGTTTTCTTGTTTTAAATTTAGTTAAAAAAAAAAGCTCATTTTGCATTTTATGAAAATATATCACTCAGTCAAACCCAATCATGCGATACTTTTATTACCTACATTGTATTAGTTTCACCAGGGCTGCATACCATTTTGAGTTCAGAGTAATCCTGAAGAGCCCAGTTTGCCCTATTTAACCCATGGTTGGGTATGAAAAAGAAACTATACAATATTTTCCACCCTACAACCCCTTTCCCACAGATGAAATGTTGTGAGCCTCTCACTACTCTGTCGCTATTTTCATGGCATGTGTTCTGTTGAGCTACATTCCTCAGTTCTACCAAACCGAACCTTTGCAACTGAGACCCACCATGCCACATAACACAAGGATAAATAATCTTCATTCCATTCATATTCCATTAGGAAGAAGTGAGTTCCACTCAGACAACTTCTTCCCAAGAACTGCTGCTTTCTGGAACAGATTCCTGACAGGATATTTTCCCAGTCATTTGTTGGGTTACCGCCTTCTAATTTTTGAAATGGCTACTAGGAGACACTCTCAGGTCTATAAATACTCGGTGATAATTTTATCACTCTCATCTTACTTTTTCCACTTACATGTCAACATGTAAGTCTCTCGCAGAGAACGCGTTCCCTTTGTTTGGGAAATGCACAGACAATGCATACACACACACACACACATGCACATTCACTCACTACACATACTTTAGACCAAAAAGTTTTCACATTCATTTGACACACACACACATCTTTGTCACTTGTAACCCATTATTGTTAATACATTATCATTTGTTTGTACATATATATATATATATATGTTGGTTCTTGTCTTTTCTTTACATTTATTTATGTGGACTCGTATCCCAAGTCTGATATATTTGTTGTGGGGATTTCAGGAGACACACATGTTTATCTATCAACACATACACCATCCTGTAACACACTACAATCTTAACTTTTTTGAGTCTAGGGTTAGCCATTATCTCTCCTGTATAATAACCTCATGAACTCCATTTCTTGCTTTTTTTTTTACACTCATACAATACTTATGGTAAAACTCTATTATGAGTGGCTCTTGGGCCTTGTATTGGGTGAAGAGTAGTATATAAAAAAAATCAGGGTAAATTCTTGTAGATTCCTTCTATTATTTGTTTTTATGTTTCATTCAACAACTTCAAATCTTAAAAAAAATGTTGATTGGTGGATTTAAAAGTTGATATTCAGAAAAAATGATAATGAAGAAATGACTTATGAAGAAAAATAAGTAAGTTCATATAATGATGGTTATAAGCTGAGTTTTCTACTTGTACTTTTTAGTAGGGAATTTTAAATAATAAGCAATAAATAATGTTCAAATCTCTTGATTGGTCACTTTTAAGGAGGCGTGCATTTTTATTCTTGTTTTGATGTTACGCACTACATTACAATAAACACACACAAAAATAATATGTATATAAACTTTAAGACTAACTATTAAAAAAAAAATATCTGGGAAAGAAAATTTAAAAAAGAAAATGCTTTTTGTTTTTTTTTATATATCCCCGCCTACAGAGAGCTGTTATTCGCCTCAGCTCCTTGCAGAGGTATCACGTGATTTCGCCCCTCCCAGTGAGGGTGTCTTCAAAAATCAAACAATGTGCACATGGTTAGGTAGCTTTCCTTGAAGAGTAATAAAAGAGAATAATAAAACTTCAGAAACTTTCTTCTGGGGCAGAACGCTGACGAAACCGACATGGATTCCCAAAAAACAGACCAGAGCCCGGTTCCTTCTGAAAAGCCGGCCGAAGTGGATATTTACAGAGACACATTTGTTCGCTACTTAGGTAATTATTTGTAAAATTTACCGGTGATAGATTTTTTTTTTTTTTAAACTAGATTTGTTTTATTTTTCAGTGTTGGGTAAAAAGGAGACGGGGAAAAAAAATCCAGGTTCTTCGTTTTTGTCGCAAGCAATTTTATTTTGTTTACTAAGGCTTTTTTTTATTTTCTTTGAGTGAGTTTCTAGAGTTGCCCGTGGTTTGTTTTATTAATGCATATTTAGAGTGATAAACAGAAACTTCTTTTTTTATTTTTTTTTAAATCTCTCATCATATTGCGACTACGCTTTAAACACTTCACTGAAAATTATTATTAGTATTGAGGGAAAATTATTTTAAGAACTGGTGTAAAAGAACAACCTGGCTGGCCCTTTGGAAATGACACGTAGGAAACATTTTTTGTCGTTGCTTTCTTTCACATTTTGTTTGATAGAAGATAATGACATTAGAATAGATTAAAAAAAATTGAATTTAAAATAAAAAAAAATAAAAATGTTTAATTTACGACTTTCTGGATTCATTTCGCTTTGTAAGCTTCCGCCTCTTTCAGGTTTAGCAATAAGAACTTTTCAAGAAATCAGCTGAAAAATATGACTTGTAAAGTATTTGGCGGTGTAAGAAAAACGTGTGAGTAACCTAGTGACTAGTCACTTAGTCCCTCCCTCATCTTGGTTTTCAATTTTTTAATTAGGAACCGAAAGCATCTTAAAGAAATGACCCATACGAACGTGTCATAAAAAAATGTTAACTTTGCCTAGTTTCCTTTATCTATCTTATTTTCTCTGCTATATTTGGTTTTACTTTTTTTGTTTGATTCTCCCTTTAATTTATTTTTCGTAATTTCGATTATGCACTTCTATAGTATAAATTATATTTTTTACATTTACAATTAAAAAAGTATCAAGAAAACAAGCGACAATAGATCAATTATTATGATGTAATAAAAAAAAAACACGTGTTACTGTTAGTGTTATCCAATATTTTAAAATATGACTTTTTGTCACTGTGCCTAACAAAAAGTATTATCTTCCGACTTTAGTACACAAAAACGTGTCTGTTAATCTACCTGACAATGAAAGAAAGACAAGAAGTGGGAGCGATGTTTCTCCCTTAAGCTTCTTTCTTGCTGATTTTTTTTTTTTTTTTTTTTTTTTTACTCTCTAGTTTCTCTTTCGCTTTTTTTCCCACTTAAGAAATACGGTTGCAAACAATTGAAGGTAGTATTTAAATTTCTTTTCTAATGACTTTTCTACGCGTGTTTCTTTTAGTTTTACGAACAGAAAGAACAGTAACCAGGAACCTATTATTATTTTTAAATATGATTGTCAACCAGTTCGATTTTTACAAAGTCAAGGTCACTCAAACGACTGAAAATTTTTAATTTTAGAAATAAAAAAACAAACTTCCTGTCTTTTGAACTTTTCTTTTCTCCCACACACACTTTTTTTTTTTTTTTTTTTTTTTCTCTAAAGCAATTTTTCCCCTCAGAATTACTATTCCAGTTGAACAAGTTCACCGCTAAACCACTTTAAAAAAAAATGAATTGACAAAAAAAAAGTAAAATATAAAAACATTTTTGTTTATTTTTTTTTTCCTATTTTATTGTACCAACCAAACTAATTATTTTGTTACGTTTGAGCTTCTTTAGCTGTTGATCCTTCACTCCGTCCTTTTTGCGTTTACGTTAAAAAAAAAAAAAAATACAAACACTTATCCACCGTCACTTAAAATCTCAAATTAATTTACAATAACAATCAACCCAGGGATATTTTTTTTTTTTTTTTTTTTTTTTTTTAAACGTTATTTATTTATTTTTTCTTTCTTAAAAATGATAGTTTGTGATGTTAGTTAAAAAAATTAACCGTCATCGTCAATAAATTAATTTTGTTTTAGTTTTACTTACTATCATAATAATAAATAACTGTTAATTCGAGTTCAGCATGTACATTTACAGTACACGGAAATAAGACAATTTGGGAAAATTTAAATTAAATTAATTAGGTATTTAGCGCGGGGCTTAAAAAGCAAATTTAATTTACATTTTTTTCCTGGTATCGAAAAATAAAATATATAAACTAAACATCATGCTGACAGAATTGCTTGCGCTTCTTGCATCATAATTTCACTTATTAGCGCAAGAATAGGCAGGTCATTTAGCTTCTGCTTCACTTAAGCATTATTCCAGTATAGAACACAATTTTTAATTACTCAATTTAAAAAATGTTAGTGAGCCTAACAAAATATTAAAACCTTGTTACTTTCTGAAGACAAAAGTCAATCATTTGAGGCAATCATTGAATAAATTCATACTTTTTTTTTTTTCTAAAAAAAAATTGACCATGAGGGAAAAAAAATGAAAGCGTAGAATGTAAGTTGAAGTAATTGTTTTGAAATACGTTCTTTATTTTTATTATTTTTATAGACATAAAGGAAAAAAAAAAGCAGCTTGCTTAGCGATCCATTTTTGTTTGTATTAGAAAAAAACGTTAGGGAAAAGAAACAATTGAAAAAGAAAAGATTTCTTTTTAAACTTAAAAAAAGTAAGTGCTTATTATTTTGCCTTAAGTTAAAGTAAAACAAAGATTAAAAAAATCTTTTTCGCTATTTTGAGTTTGCATATCTAGAATATTTTATCTCTAATATTCCATTTATGGTTAACAATTAAACCACTGTTAACGATCGGATTTTTAGCTATCCTTTTCTTCTGGAGCTGGAATTTGGAGAATAAGAGCTGAGATTTTTTTTTTTTTTTTTTTTTTTTTTTTTACATCAATTAACAGTAACACTGTCTTTATGCTGAATTCTATTGTAAAAAGTGAGTGTCTTGTATTCTAATATAAGAAACTAAACAAATAATCTTTTTAAAAAAAAAAAAAAAAAAATGACTAATCAACAAAGTTTGCTATTTTAACATATCACAATGATTGTGCTATGTTCAAATACCATTTGCAAGACATTGTCACAATGTCTTGCAAATGGTATTTGAAGTTCAGTGCCTGGTAGGAAACTTTTAGTGTGCATGGGTAGAAGTATGATTGGCAAATAGCAAAGTTCTTGCTTGTGATTAAGAGTGTTGAGATGGAGAAATGTATTGCTCACTGGTGTAAGACAAAGGTAAAAGTCTGACTAAACTAAAGGAAAATTGAAAAATAACTTTTCTGGAGAAAGGAATTTTTTATCGGTCATTGTTAAAACATTAAATTATTTAATATTCTTTTGAAATTAATTTTGTTAGAATAGATGTAATTTTTTTTTTTTATTTCAATTTACTCACTTTAAATTTTCAATTTGAAATACAACTTCTGTTTTCATATAAATTTTTTATATATAAATTGTAAACTTGATCTCAAATAGTGGTTTTACTGCATAATACATACTGTAAAGTGTAAAAACAGGAAAAAAAAAACTGGCTGAGTTTTTCAGTTCTATACACAAAAAGCATGTTTTGTAGTATAAAGTAGTGTTAGTTACTAAATGTACTTATTACATGTACATAACGCTTTTGGCATGTTTTCACATTGACATGCTTTGTTATGAAGATACAAATCATAAATGTGGGTTGGAGTGAAAAGATTTTTCTACTTCACCTTGGGTTGCATGCAATATTTTATGAAGCTCTTATTACGTGCATGCCTTAGGGTACCTTGTGATATAGCATAATGGCCAACAGGTTAGTCTCTGTTAATTTGTAGTGAGTTCCTTTGTAACTGGTTGTCCCATACATGTGGCCTTGTGTCAAATTAAAACTAAGCCTAGTAGATAACTACTTGCATACATTATTTTCTCTCGAAGTACTGCCCAAAAGTTCAGGGAATATGACCCCCCCCCCACTAAAAAAATAATCTAGTTTTCATTAAATGTGGAAAATGTTACCTCACTGAGGGTAGTGTTACAAGTCAGTACTACATTGTTAGATCATAAAATTTGTTCAACTTTTAAGCACACCTTGCTCATGTTATTTTTTTCCATTCCTTCCAACCTTATGTACATCCTTGTAATGTAGTTATTTTTTTTGTTTTTTTTTAATTTTAAGAGATGAAGTTATTTATCTATAGTAAATTTGTCTGCTGTCATACAATATATCAACTTTCACAAAACTTCTGATACAATGTGGATAATTGAAGACTAGCAGTAAAAAAATTAGAGGAAAAAAACTGAAAACAAAAACTGAGTTTTATATGACAGACTCCATCATTAAAACCATTAATCTTCCTTCTTAGAATAAAATTCAGCACTAAGAATTTTTATCCATTCTTGTCATTCACTTACCCACTATTTATCTAATATATCTCTCAGCACAAAATGAAATGTAACCATAAGTTTTATTCTAATAGTTTCTTCTCTTGCACTTCTTGCCTGTGGAACTCTCTTCTGACTTCTTGCTTTCCTGGCAACTATGATTTTCAAAAATGTATGGAGTATTGCTGGGCTGGCACTGCCTAGTCTGCACTTGCAAGTCTTGATAGTTGAAAATTGTCTTTACAGCCTTGTGGGCAATGAATTAGTTTCCAGATGAAACATCACAAGCATCTCACTACTCTGTTATATCCATGGGAAGTGTTCTGACTATAGCTACATTCCTTGGTTCCACCAGCTCTGAGCTTTGCAGCTGGGACTCACCACACCATATACAAAAGGATAAAGCATCCTCATTTTCTTTTAGTAAGAAGTTCCACTCAGACAGCTTCTTCCCAAGAACAGCTGCCTTGTGGAACAGACTCCTGGACAGGATGTTTACCCTATCACTACAATCTTGACCTCTTCAAATCTAGGGTTTATCTTTCCTATTTAACCACATGATCAGCATTTCTTGCCTTTACTTATAATCATACAACTCCACACAGTAATCCTTGACCTTCAGTGGCTCTTAGGCTTTGTAGATGGTGAACATTGGCATAAAGAAACATTTGTTCATGTTCTTCTGTCTTTCTGAATCCTGTTCTTTTATTCTTTCTCCTCATTAACATTTTCTTGTGGTATTATTGCCTTGCTAAGGGTGAAATGATTAAGAAAAAAAAAATTGTATAAGGTGTGTGTATAATATATATATATATATATATATATATAATAGTTAAAAGGAAAAATTATGCTTGTTGCTAACATTTAAAAAAAAAAAAAAATTCAATTTCAAATGCAAAGAACTTCTGCTTGGAGGTCAATGTAGTTTATGCAAATTTATGGTTTTTTTTTTTTTTTTTTTTTTTTTTTTTAGTATACTGCATTCTCTGCCATAAGTCATACTATCCATGGATAATTGGGTTACATGTCCTAGACTAATACCTGAACATCTAATGACTCCAGAGTTAAATATGATTATAGTGAAATTAATACAAAAATGTAAAAGCATACTTAAGTATTGTGAATCATCAGTTGAATATTAGGGTGTTTTTTTTTTTTTTTTTTTTTTTCTTTAAATATTTCTTATTAAATTGTATACAATGTAATAGAAAATGTGTTAGATATTAACTACAGGGTGTGGGAGGTATTTCTGCTATACCCTATATGATTTTATGTTTGTTGTTAGGATGGAAAGAGGTAGAGTGAAATCATTTGATATGTAAGTTTTAGATTTTTAAAGATTATTTGGGTTCATACACTGATTTATTTGGCATATATTTTTTTTGTTGACCTTGGATAATCAATCCAATGGGCAAATGACCTTTCAATCCACTCAAATAACTGTAATATCCATTGTCCTCATTATTTGCCTTATTGAGTCAGCTTGTGATTTTGCTAATGTTCTGTTTTTCTTGAACCAAGCAAATAGCAACGTTGCACCGTACTTTCTAAAATGTGTTAATCAAATAAATAAAGGAATGGACAGACAAAGGTAATGATAAATCTATTGTGATATTTGACTAACATTCACTTGAACCACTTTCCAACTTATTGCTGAGGCTAAAAATAAGGACATAATGAAGATTGTTCTAATGTATGGTTGGGTGGGTGAAAGTGATTATCTTGGCAGGAATACTTTGGAGGCAATTGGCTTTCATTTTTTTTATTTGGCCCTTGTTACTTTTAATAATTACTTAGCTTTGATGGATTCTATAAGCATTCCTGTAAAATACCCAGTTAGATTTTATTATGCAAGTCTGTTTCCACAATATTAGTATTAATCAACTGATATTGTTAAAATTTTCAGGATATAATTGATAAATATACTCTGAATTTCAGCTTATGCGAAATTCTCTCTTTGTCTATGTCGCTGTGCAGCCAGGCTACTAGAATGAGTTTTTTATCGAGTTACCATCTCTAGAATCGTTTCTAACCAAGGCTATAGAACCCAGTTTGTCCTGTTTAGCCAAGAGTTGGAGGTGGATTCATAGATTTCCTAAGGGTATTTGTATGTAAGTGAATGTCCCAAACTTGGCTGGGATTTGAACTTGGCACTCTGAATTTCATCTTGTATGTTTTAATTAAAAAATATGATCTAAAGGGTTGATTATCATGCAAATCTATAAAATGGTGTAGTTATTAATTATCTAATTTCAGATATATAAAACTACTATAGGTCATAATTGTAAAATTATTGAGGGGTGGGGAAACAACTTTGAAAATTGGGAAAAATTGTTCAGAGAACTATCAAATAAGAAATTGTATACAAAGATAAAAAAATAACTGGCTTTTAAAAATGACAAAGATATTTGATTTGAGAAAAATTAAAAGGGTAATAAGCAAAAAAAAAAAAAATGGATTGACCAGCAAGAAAAAAAAAATTGAACCTTATGTTGCAAATGTAAATTGAAAAAAATGTGGAATATTAAGAATATTGGCTAAAGACATGAAAATAAAAATAAATTTAGGTAAAATTGCAGCAAGAAATGTGTAAGTTGGTTAAAGAGATGCATGAAAGTTAATTACCCAAGAACTATGTGCAACCATTTGTCTTGGTAGGGATACAGGAGTTGTTTCCCTTTATGTTCACTTTGACTTGACGGAGACCTCATTTTTGACTTTGGAATTTTTCCGCCATTTGTTGGATCTTCTTTTTATATTTAAAGCTGACTGTTGCCCACTTTGTCAAGAAATGTTTAAAAATATCAACTTGATGAAATGGCTTCCTAGTTTAATAGAAAACTTATGGTTCATCATTAAGAGAGGTAAGAGAAAATTAGGTTCAAGCAAAGAAAATCTCTGCCAAGTAATAAAACCTGTTGTAAGTAAAAGTAATGTTAATCATTCAAAGTCGATGTTAATAAAATTAATAGTATAAGATTGATAAAGATTATAGAAGGTCAAGGAGCCCATATTAACATGTAAAATTAAAAAATTATTCAGGTCTATAGTATATTGTGCTAAACAAGTATATATTTGTATGGCCTTTTGTATTTACAAATAAAAATTTGTTGTATAATAAAAATCCTGATCCCCAAACAACAATATTTTTAATAAGTATAGATATACATTGGAACTCGTATATTGCTCCTATAAACGTAAGTAAATTTTGAAATCTGTATTAACCAACATTTTCATTATGAAAACCTTGACTTGCATAAAATCTATAAGTGTATGGTTGTGTAGTGTTGATTAGTACGTCGGGTTGATCAATTATAGAATGTACTGCTTCTCAAGTGTTGTGGTCACCAATGTTGAATGGGTTAAATAGATAATGCGGCTGCGTGTTGAAGGTAATCAACATTCACACATAATACTTAAAACATCAAGGAAAAAGAACAATGAGAACCAATTTTGTTTAACGAAGAAATATGTATATTAAATTCAACAATAATACAAAGTAGTTGCAATATGAGTGAAAAAGGGAGAAAAAAAGTAGTTTCCCCTTCACTGTAAGGAAACGTCTTAAAGAAGATTTGTCTGAGTAAATGTTCAGAGTTCAGTGTTGAAAATAGAATATTTCTTTCAGA